>CAUYRT010101845.1:0-10741 GCA_963574885.1 Lepilemur ruficaudatus
CCAATAACAGTCAAACTGAGAGTAAATCAAATACTCAATACCATTCACAATAACTAAAAAGAAAAGAAAATACCAGGAATGTACTTAACCAAGGAGGTGAAAGATCTCTACAAAAGAACTACAAAACACTAAGGAAAAAAAATCTCAGATGACACAAACAAATAGAATAATATATCATGCTCATGGATCAGTAGAATCAACGTTATGGAAATGTACATACTACTCAAAGTAATATACAGATTTAATGCAGTCCCCATCAAAATACAAAAGTCACATTCCACAGATACAGAAACAATAATTCTACACTTCATTTGGAACCAGGAAAAAGACTAAATAGCCAAAGTGGTCTTAAGCAAAAAGAACAAATCTGGAGGCATCATATTACCAGACTTTAATTTATAAAACAAGGCTATGGTAACCAAAATAGCATGGTACTGTTACAAAAGCAGAGACATAAGCCAATGGAACAGAACAGAGAACTCAGATATAAAATCATCTACATACAGGCAACTTATCTGTGACAAAGCAGACAACAAAGTACATTGGGGAAAAGAAGCCCTATTCAATCAATGGTGCTGGGAAAATTGGATAGCCACAGGTAAAAGAATGAAGCAGGACCCATATCTCTCACTACTCACAAAAAAAATAATTCAAGATGGATAAAAAGAAGTAAATGCAAGACATGAAACCATCAGAATTCTAGAAGAAAATTTAGGCAAAACTCTTCTAGATATTGGCCTATGCAACAAATTTATGAAGAAGACCCTAATGGCAATCACAGCAACAATAAAAATAAATAAGTGGCCTTGATTAAATTAAAAGGCTTCTGTACAGCTAAGGAAATAACAGAGCAAATAGACAACTTACAGAATGGGAGAAAATTTTCACAAGCTGTACATATGACAAAGGGCTAATAACCAGAATCGACAAAGAATTCAAGTAAATCAGCAAGGAAAAAATAAACAACCCCATTATAAAGTGGACAAAAGACATGAACAGGAGCTTTTCAAAAGAAGAGAGACAAATGTTCAATAACCGTATGAAAAAATGTTCAACATCATTAATTATTCATGGAAATGGAAATTAAAACCACAATGAAGTATCACCTTACCCCAGTTAGAATGGCTGTTATTAAAAAGTCCAAAAACAGTAGATGCTGGTGTGGATGCAGAGAGAAAGAAACGCTTATATACTGTTGGTGGGACTGCAAATTAGTACAACCTCTATGGAACAAGTATGGAGATTCCTCAAAGGACTACAAATAGAGCTAACATTTGATCCAGCAATCCCATTCTGGGTATCTACCCAAAGGAAAAGAAGTCATTTTATCAAAAAGATACCTGCATTTGAATATTTACTGCAGCACAATTCATAATTGCAAAAATCTGGAATCAACCCAAGTGACCATCAGTTCATGAGTTCGTTAACAAACTTTGGTATATGTATACTATGGAATACTACTCAACCTTGAAGAAGGAAGAGTTAATGTCTTTTGCAACTAATTTGAATAGAACTTGACACTATTATCCTAAGTTATTTATCTAAAGAATAGAAAAAACACACACCACGTGTACTTGCTGTTAAATTGGAACTAATGAATGAGTACATGTATGCACAGAGGCAAGTTAAATTCAGTCAAAATCTAGTGTGTGGGAGGGGGTTTTGGGGGTCAGTGAAAACATACCTAACAGGTAGAGTCAACACTATCTGGGTGGTATGCACACTTGTAACCCTGACCCAAGCATAATAAAATCAATACATGTAACCAAAAACATTTGTACTTCCATAATATTTTGAAATAAAAAAAATGGCACTAGAACAATTGGACACAATATGAAAAAGGAAAATTTTAGACACAGTCCTTACACCTTTCACTAAACACAAAATATTTAATAGACTTCAACATAACACATAACACTATAATACTTGCAGAAAAAAAATGTACACAAAATCTATGTGACCTTAGGTTTAGCAAGAAAAAAGCACAACGCATGAAAGATGAATTGATAAGTTGTACTTTATTAATACTCAAACCTTACTCTCTATAAGACAAACCACAAACAAGGGCAAATTATTTACAAATCACATAAATGGTAACTGACTTGTGTCCAGAATGCAATTCTGATGCTACCACATCTGTATACTGGAATCAAACATGTCAGAATACATTATAGATGGTGGGTGATAGGAGCAAGTTTTCTCATTTTTGGAGTGGAAATTCACAGGTAAGGGAAGGAGGCTGGAAGGATATATGTGGTTATGGATTAGAGTTGGAGACATTAGCATAAACTCATATTTTGCTGAGTATAGACACAGATGGTTACATATAGAAGTATTTATAGATATATGTACGTGAATGGGTTAGTAAACACACCTATATACTCAATTCTTTACATAAGAAGGGCTACAAGCAAGAACACTCCATTAGCCAGGATGCATCCAACACGCCTGCCTTGGTTTCAAATACCATTTTTAATTAAAAGGAACGAGGGCTCCTTGATGACATAATAGCTTCTAGAACTTTGCAAGATAATATAGAAGATCATCCTGGAGCATCTTATAGTGCTACAAAGCAAGAACATGACAAAACAAAATAAATAAACAAACAAACAAAATAAAGCCCCACACTGATGGGGGTATATCAAAGGGACACTGGTGTCAAATAAAGAATTCCCTTTGGCTAAAGCTGAAGTAATTTGAAAAAAACTCAATAAATAAAAGGCATTTGCTTGTAATCCAAAGTGTAAAATTTATATCCATAAGTCAATAGTAATATAATAAGTGATTTAATCAATGAAGTAGAAGGGACAAATATCTCACATGAAATACTTTCAATTAGATACTCTTCCCTAATGACTTCCCATTATTACAGTGTAGCCTTTGCATAGTGACTTCTTTCCAAAAAGTATACCATGAAAAGAAGAATTTTAAGCAGTAAAGACAGATTCAATTGAATGTGGAGAAACATGACAACCTTCCCCAGTCACATACACAAAGTCAACACCCATAGTGATGTCATGTTGCTGACACATGTTGGTACGATGCAATAAAAACGGTATTCTTCTGTGGTTTTCCTCCCCAAAACACATCACGTTAGCCTAATCTTGAGAAAAATATCATAAACATCCTGACAGAAGGATATTTTACAAAATACCTGACTAGAATTCCTCAAAAGTGCCACGGTATTGAAAAACAATGAAAGTCAGAGAAACTTTCACTATTAAGAGGGGTCTAAAAACACATGATGGCTAATGTGATCTGATATTCTGGATTGGGTATTGGTGTAGAAGAGGAACATTAGGTTAAAAACTAAGGAAATATACATGAAATATAACCTTGGTAATGAAGTATCAAAACTGGCTTATTAATTGTAACAAATGCACCATACTAGTGTAAGGTTTTAGCAATAGGGGGAACTCAATGCAGGGTATACATGAACTCTGCATTATCTTTCAGGTTTGTCTGTAAGTCTAACACTATTAGAAATGAGGTTATTTTTAAAAGAAGGCATTGTTAACAATGTCAAAGGAAATGTAGATTTAAACCAAGATGTGAATATTAAATTTAGTAACACACAGATTTCTAGATATATCATAAAGTACAATTATGGTGGAATCATGAAGACGAAAATGAGGCCACAGCAGGTGAAGGTTTGAGTGGGAGGTGTTGAAGCTGAGCTAATGATTATACATAATTCTTCTAGGATATTTTGTGTGCAATATAAATTAAAAACAGATATTTCAGTTGATCACCTTTATTGGTAACAAAGCCTTCTTAGCATCAAATTGTTGAAGTCCCTAGTATTTAAAATCTGTATCCCTATCAATCCCATAATTAAAGATATGGAATATAGTTCCTAAAAACACAATATCTCTAGCATTTCAGTGCAGAATTACGTTGGGAGCATTGTAAAGGATCATCGGGACAGTATACGCAGTGGAGTACAGAAACTGAAAAACTGTATTCCTCCATGCTCAGGGCATAGAGAATAAATTTTAAGATATAGATTGATTGATGGCTACCATAAATAATTGAGAAATGTACTCAAAACCAGTAGGGAAAACGAACAGAAATCTAGATCTCATAGTGTATATGCTCCTCAAAATGGAGAGATCTCTGTAGGTTCCTAGATACAGAAACATTATTGTTTCTGGATTATTTAAGAGCTACCAAAATCAATTCATTTAATTGTTCCAAGTTTTCTTTCTTTTGCACTTCTAAAAGTATACTAAGTTTCATTTATTCCTCATTTTATTTTGATAGAAGCCTCTCCTGCTGTAAATATTTTTTCTCTTCTGAACAAAAGATAAAAACATATTCAAAATATTCTCATATTAAGTTAAACAGTGTGGGAAAAATTGTTGATCTAGGCTATGTGGTCCATATTAGAATTATCTTGAAATCTAAATCTTTCTCAGAAATTGAGAGTCTTCACAACATATAATGAAAAACTTCATTTTAAAATACAACTATGCATTTATTCTCTATATTGAAAAGATAAGGATTTACTAATATTGAGGTTTAGATTCAGTATTTTAAAGACAAAATATTATTAGTAATATTTAAATTCAGCATTCTACATTCATATGAAATGCTCTCATAGATATAAAGGGGATGGGAGGAAAGTTATGTTTCAGAGTCTTTTTCACCTTAACTGTGTTTCTTGAATTTCTTGAGGATTCTGTCACGAATCTGCTTGGTCTTGACACTGTAGACAATGGGGTTCATGAGAGGTGGAACCAGCAAGTAGACATTGGCCATGAGAACGTGGACAACTGGAGAAGCATTCTGCCCATAGCGACGGATCATAGATAGCCCAATCATTGGCGTATAGAAGGTGAGCACAGCACAGATGTGAGAGATGCAAGTATTGAGGGCTTTCACTCTCTCGGCCTTGGAGGCTATACTCAACACTGTCCTCAGGATGAGAATGTAGGACAGAAGGAGAAGCACTGAATCAAGTCCCATGGAACAGATGACTACCATGAGGCCATAAATGCTACTTACCCGACGGCTGGATACAGTTGTCTTTATGAGGTCCTGGTGCAGGCAAAAGGGGTAGGAGAGAATATTGACAGCACGATATTGAAGCCTCTTCAGGAGGAAGGAAGCTGGAAAGACCAGAGCCAAAGCCCTCCCAGCAATTGCCAACCCAATTCCAATGATTACATCATTGGTTAGAATTGTTGCATAGCGCAGGGGTTCTCGGATCGCTACAAAGCGGTCAAAGGCCATGGCTAACAGAACAGCAGACTCAGTAATTGAGAAAACATGAATGAAGTACATCTGGACCAGACAAGCATTGAAGGGAATCTCCTGAGCATGGAACCAGAAGACACTGAACATGGTAGGGAAGGTGGTGGTTGATAGGCCCAGGTCAGTGATTGCCAGCATTGACAGGAAGTAGTACATTGGCTGATGGAGGGAAGACTCGGTTCTGATGATGAAGAGGATAGTAATATTACCTGCAATCGAGGTGACATAAACCAAGAAGACGGGGAGGGATATCAAGCCATAGCTGCTTTCAAGGCCGGAGAAGCCTGTCAGGAGGAAGCGAGGGTATAAGGCAGAACTATTGAAGACAGACATTCTACTGATGGTGGAACCTGCAGTTTAGAGGAGACAAGAATATGGAAAATTAGGATAATAAAAGTCAGTATTATAACAAGGAAATATGTTTTGATGTACACAGCTCTGTGTTTAATGTTTTTAGTCACTCCTCTGCTTGTTATATTTAATTACCACCTACATTCATTATTTTACCAATTAATTTATTCTTTCATCATTGTACATTTATGGAGAACTTTTTTTAGGAGGGGGAGGAATGGAGTCTCGCTATATTGCCCAGGCTGGTCTAGAACTCCTGGACTTGAGTAATCTTCCCATTTGAGCCTCTTTAACAGCTGAGACTAAAGGTATATACCACCACACCAATAACATATTTTATTAAAGTAAATCTGGTAGTGTTAAAAAGTAGAAAAATGCATAAGAAATGCCTTCAAATACATATAAAATAGTGGGTGCGGAGCTAAAATTAAAATTAAGTTTTAGTTTGACACTTTAAACATTACCTAATATGTTTACATAATATAAGATGAAATAGAACACAAAAGAGGAAACTAACCTCTTCCAGGGAAATCAGAGAAGACTTATTGAAGGAGATTCTTGAGTTGGGTCTCAAATGGTAAATACAAGTTACATGGGATCAAAGGGCTGTGAGGCACATCCTGTGTTGATTGACACACACATAAATGCAGAAAAGTATTAGAGAGTATAAAAATGAAAGCAAATATTAATATAATTCAACAAAGGGTCACATGGCTCTTCATATGGTTGTTGGAGCTGAGATTAAATAGAAATGAACCTGAACTTGTGAAGGAACTTGGGGTAAATATGAGGAGCTGGGATATAACCTTGGAGGACACAGGTACTCATTGTAATGTAAAGTTAACAACTTGGTCAGATTTATATTACTATACACTGATGCCACACTGAATCAGTTTTAAGAATGGTCTCAAGGTTGACAAAAGTAGAGGCAGGGAAACTCTTTAGGAGGCTGTTGTAATGAAAAAGTAGATGGAAATGATATCTAACAGCAGCAATTATAAAGGATAAATAGGTATAAAAGTTATACAGGGAGAAAACAAAACACAGATAATGTGTATCATCATATGCTAAGAGTGAGAAGAAGAAATAAATCCACAATTACTTCACTTATCTAATAGGTTTTTGTGTCACTTATGGAAACAAACAGAAGAAAAGACATGCATAGAAATTCGAAGAAACCAGTGGGCAAGATGACCCAGTTTGTTTATGACAAATCTGAAGTAAGTGTACTGAGGAGATAGAGGTATATTGTTGATAGATGGCTCTGAAAGGAGAAATTACTCCTACTCTCCTACTCAAGAGCATAGGAAGAAAACATGTTATAGAATAAAGAAAATTTAAACAAAAAATTCAATGCCAAGCTATAAGAAGAATATAAGAATATTATGTACTCAAGGCTCAGTTACCCCAATAGATCAGATGTGCTGTAGGGAATATAAGAGGCAGATTTCCCTGTAGACTGGAGAAGATAGGTAATATAGCAGGAGCTCTAGAAATCTCAGTTACTAAGCAATATCATGGCCACCCAATTCATTACTCTGGGCACCAAACATCAAGAAAATATTTTTACTTAGCATATCCCGTGTTAAAGTTTTGCCAAAATTTGCATGCCCTATTTCCCAACCTATTCTTCTCTACTGATACAATCACACTTTCTAGTTTCCCCTGACAGACATCATTATAATATAACTAACAGTGTAACCCTTTATGGGGAATGACGGGAATTTTTCACTCTGGTACCATTTTCCTTCCTTTGGTGGAATAGATACAATGAAGAGAAACGGAGAATAGATTTACATATTTTCATTCTACATTTGGTGGCTTACATATTATACTAATCATAGCATATTAGGAAATACTTGTCTTCATACACCTCTCTCACTTTCCTAGATTTTTTGTGTCAAAAACTTCTGGTCTGCATCACTGAACAGGAACTGTGTCATCACTTTGACAGCCACAAGCAATTGTTTTCTTCTTTCCTTATGCCCACCCTCAAATCCTTCACAATCTTCATACTACATAGGTATGCCAGATAGTATCTCTTAGGTAACTTTCTTCTCCTTCTCCTTTAAAAGTCGCTAATGTAGGGTATTCATAATCTGACTTCTCCATTGGATATAGGCATAAGCATCCTGCTTTCAGGAGATACTTCGCTAAAGTTTGAGAAAGTCAGACAACAACTGTTATTTACTGCCTCTAACACTTTGGATGGATTATGAATTTTTTGAGCATTTAAAAATAAGGAATTGCATTACTTTATGTAGTATTTAAGGAAGTCAAGCAATTTTATATAAGGTGCTTGGCACAATGTCTGAGACTTAGGAGATACTTTGAGCTTAAGTGAGACAAAATGTTAATCACGATGCTGAAGTAGCCATGATCTTAAGCATATCAACTGTACATAGCAGTGACCCAAATGTAGGTGTGATCTGGAGTGCCCACGCTATCACATGTAAAGATGTTATCTCCCAGATCTTCTCTTAAGAATTATCTTGCCTAATTTCTTTCATTATTGTTGCTGTTGTTCATAGTATTGTTAAGTGTGTATGCTACATGTAAGGGTGAGTCAGAAGAGTCACTCAAGTTATCATCAACATTATCATCACCAATTTCAGCAGTTTTAACATTATAATTTTTAGTTAATATTGGAGAGAAGTGTCTTGAGAGTACAAGGATTGTGGCACATGGATTCTCACCATAGGTACTACCTGCTCCTGGAGGTGAGTTACAAGGGTATCCCTTTCCAGAGCTCTTCTGAGCTGCTTTTGGAAATGATAGCATGCCTCCTTTGAAGGAATGGCAATCTGTACCTCTGACCTATTCCAGAAAAGTGGTTCATTGTGAGCAGAGGTCTGTCCTACCATTTGACCTTCCCTTCTACTTCGTTGATTCTTCAAATATGCAATGTAATAATCTCTTACCCATTATTCTCACCTCAAAATCTTACTTCATGCACACTTGAGCCCTCGGGTGCAGGCAGACATTCACCCTGCTGCAGGTTGGCTGGGTTTCCAGTCTGTCAAGCTTAGAGAATTCTTGTAGGTAGAAAAAGCCTCTGAAGATGGGCATAAGAGAAGAATAAAATACACAGTGTATCCTAAAGCAGATTTCTTCAAAGAAGCATAGATGTCCTAGGTGAGTCGTCAGTTTCTCCTTCAGTGACTCCAGAGCCAAGATAAAGCTTTTTTTACCTTCACCATCCTTGACTCTATCCAGCTAGGTGCTTTATCAGCCTTCCATTTCTGTGCTTTAACTACTCTAATCTGTTGGCCCCTCTTGACTAGTCCATTCTCTCAGGATCACAGTTTTTTCAATACAACCTCTGGGGAGGATAAATGATGTCACTACTTTCAGAGCCATTTCTCCTGCTCAAGGACAGGAGATGGAAATGCCAATTTCCAAGTCTGAAAGTCCAGATTAGGCAGTAATTGAGAAGTGTTCTGGGGAATCATCGGATGAAGAAAAAAAAATCGGCTGAGTCAGAATGATGTATAAGAAAAAGTTTGTGCTCTGAGTAACTAGATACAACATTTACTAGCTATCTAATGCTGGGAAAATTAATCTGGTTTTAGGCCATGTTTTTGCAACCATACAATAGGAATAATGAAATCCATCTTGTTAAACTGTTGTAAGGAATGTAAAAGCATGTATGTAAAGTGTAACTTTATTGCTCAAAAGTAGTGCTTATGAAAGCAATTATAAAGTAATATAATATGCAGTTAGCTCATAATAATCAATTCTTTCACCAGCTACTGGACAGAGAGGTGGACATTCTAGTGTCTTCATCCAGCAGCAACTCCTACTTACAACGGCCCACAACTGCTTCAGCCTTTTGACCATGACTGAATTTACCATGTATATATCTTTTCAGAAAGTAAACTCTCTTCCTCTGGAAAGTGTCTCTCTAAGTTACATTTCACACATTAATTGAATTTGTTGACATTCTGATATTTGCATTGTATAAAATTAGTTTGGTTTTTGGGATCTAGCTCTTTTGGTATCTTACTAGTCATAAAATATTAATAATATTTATTTTCCTCTGAAAAGGTAAAGTAATCCAGGGGAAATATGAACAGGAAAAGTTATTGCCAAACTGTCTGATAATATTTGACACCTTCTTTTCACTTCCATCTAATTCAATAAGTGTTATTTTAAATGACCATTTACTCTGTCTTCTTGAAGATTAATCAATCGCTGATTACATATTCCTAGTTTTCCAAGATAACACCATTCTCCCCAATCTCATTGAATCCTATTGTTTTCCACAAACCTTTATATCATATCATTCTAAAATAACATTAAGCTATCTCTAAAATGAAATTTTATAGATTTTGTTGACTGAGCTGATGAGAAGATGAATTTTACTCATTCATGTTCTCATCAGCTCAGTCAACAAAATCTATAAAATTTTATAAAATTTTATAAAATGCCACATTTCAGAGTTAGGTTTCTTCATGAAAGAAAATAATTTAAATGTCTTTAAATGGATAGATTGAGATATTTATTTTATATTTTAATGACATCCAGACTAAAATCATCTTGTTATTAATTCATAGTATAAGAGGATTAAGATAATATGTGTGTGTGTGTGTGTGTGTGTGTGTTCATGATCTGGGAATCTCTTGTGTATTCACAGAACAAATTCATCATTGAGTCCTATTCAAAGAGTTCATGTGTAGGATACATGAAAGTTGGCATGACAATGGAGAATGGCATGATTTAAGATGTGCGAGTTAATGAGAACTTACGAGGTGGAAAAGTATTTAGATTTTATATCCTAACACTGAGCATTTCTTAAGTCATCATATTAGCTGTAAAAATGCACCTTCTTTGTTGAAGCTGTTTGTTCATTGAGACATAAATATAGACACAAGATTCAGTGCCATGGGGATAAAAATGATAGCTCCTTTCCCGAAGGCACTTTAACTGGGCAAGATCAAGTCTTCACTCATATGACCTTTTGTTAAAACTTCAAGTGAAGCACCAAGAAAAGAAAGGTAGAAAAACAAACAAAAATGGAACAGAAAATAATTTGCATGCAAGACATGTTCAAAAGCTCTAACCTGTGGTAGAATTTAAGGACAGAAGAGAATAAGACAAACGAATATTTAAGATACAATGGCCCAGAAGTTTC
>CAUYRT010101846.1:0-21027 GCA_963574885.1 Lepilemur ruficaudatus
AAGACGAGACTACCTGCTTACTGACATTTCAGTGCAGAAAACATACAGTAGATAAATAAAACCTAGAATACAGTGTCAGGTTTGGGTAAATGCCATGAGAGAAAATTGAACAGGGTCAGGAGATAGAGATTGATGTGGGAACGGAGTGTATGTTGTTTTAGATAAAGTGGTCAGTGGTCTCCTCTTTCAGGAGAGGACCTTTGAGCAATGAAAAGAATTGAGAGAGTAAGCCACGTTAAGATCTGGGAGAAGACAATTCCAGGAGAGGGAACATCGAGTTCATAGGCTTTGAGGTAGAAATGACCTTGGTATACTTGAAAAATGGAAAAGAAATCAAGTATGGTCAAATGCAGAGTTAGGTAGAAGAATGGTTAAGAAATGGGTTAACGGCCAGGCGCAGTGGGTCCCGCCTGTAATCCCAGCACTCTGGGAGGCCGAGGCAGGCGGATCGCTCAAGGTCAGGAGTTTGGGACCAGCCTGAGAAAGAGCGAGACCCTGTCTCTACTATAAATAGAAAGAAATTAATTGGCCAACTAAAAATATACGTACAAAAAATCAGCCGGGCATGGTGGCACATGCCTATAGTCCCAGCTACTTGGGAGGCTGAGGCAGGAGGATCGCCTGAGCCCAGGAGTTTGAGGTTACTGTGAGCTAGGCTGATGCCACGGCACTCTAGCCTGGGCAACGGAGTGAGACTCTGTCTCAAAAAATAATAATAATTTTTATTTCATCAAAGCGTAATACGTGAATATAGCTTTAAAAATGCTTATAGCAAACCCTAGCAGCCCTGCATCCCCACCCCCTCAAGGAGGGCACTTGGCTGTGGCTACAGGTTTCCAGATGACACGTGGAGGCTGAGGTGCTTGGCAGATCCGTTTCAGGCCTCACCCACCCACTGGTACCCCCTGCCTGCGGTGCTGCTTTCTCTCCCTTGGCCCAGCCCAGGCTCCTTCCCACAGCTGCTCCCCTCACCTCTCCCGCCTTTCCTGGCCTTCGGACATGCAGCTTTCCCCCAGCTTCTGGTCTCAGCTGTGAGCTGCCCCGTGTGGTCTGTATGAGGCCGTCCGGGTGTGCAGCTCCAAGTTGGGGACCATCAGGAGTTTCCCTTTTTACCTTTTGAAAGGTCAGTTTTTATTTTTTGAAAAACAGCCGTTTTCTGAAGCTAAGCCAGCTTCGGCCTGGCTCTGACATCAGCAAAGCCATGCAGACCGTGCCCAGGGCAGTGGGCCTGTGCCCTGGGTGCTAGCTGGGCACCACAGAGGCATCCTCACTTCTGGGTCTGGGAAGGCACCTGGGGGTGATCACCTGTGTGTCTTTACTCTGTTCTGTACCTTTTAGATTTTTCCCTTAGTGTGATCTTCTTTAGCTAGACAGAAAAAGGGAAGTTTGAAATATTTAAATATGGTCTTCCAGGGCCCAGAACATGGGTGAGTCCCCAGGTAGGTAAGTTTGCGGGTGCCTGCAGGTGGCCGTGGGTGGGTGCACCCTGCCCTCCCCACCCAGCCACGCTCTTCCTCGCAGGTGGCCATGGTGGAGGTGCAGCTGGAGACGCAGTACCAGTACCCGCGGCCACTGCTCATCGCCTTCAGCGCCTGCACCACGGTGCTGGTGGCCGTGCACCTGTTTGCCCTGCTCATCAGCACGTGCATCCTGCCCAACGTGGAGGCCGTGAGCAACATCCACAACCTCAACTCCATCAGCGAGTCGCCGCATGAGCGCATGCACCCCTACATCGAGCTGGCCTGGGGCTTCTCCACCGTGCTGGGCATCCTGCTCTTCCTGGCTGAGGTGGTGCTGCTCTGCTGGATCAAGTTTCTCCCCGTGGACGCCAGGCGCCAGCCTGGCCCTGGCAGCCACACAGGCTGGCAGGCTGCCCTGGTGTCCACCATCATCATGGTGCCCGTGGGCCTCATCTTCGTGGTCTTCACCATCCACTTCTACCGCTCGCTGGTGCGCCACAAGACGGAGCGCCACAACCGCGAGATCGAGGAGCTGCACAAGCTCAAGGTGCAGCTGGACGGGCACGAGCGCAGCCTGCAGGTCGTGTGAGGGGCTGGGCTGGTACCCGGGGGCCAGACGAAAACTGCTGGCGTCAGGGGAGATTCAACAACGCAAACTGTTCCCCAGGCTGCTTAGACACTGCCAGATGGTTCAAGACCAAAGTTTTACTCCTGTCTTAATGTAACAACCTGGATGATTTTCCCTGGATGGAACATCTGGTAATTAACCAAGACACCGTGTTGCTGAGAGCTTAGGGAGCAAAGAAAGGCTGATTCCTTGGCCCTAGGATTTCCTGGGTCGGGGCAAGCGGAAAAGGCTCCAGGGGATCTGTCCACAGGCCCTGTCTCAGGAAGGGCTGTGAGCAGTACCCAGTGGCCAAGGGACTCTCTGAGACCTGAAACATGCAGCCGGCCAGGGAAGGGAGCGTCTGGGCAGGGGCATGAGTTCAGAGGGTTGCCCCAGGAGACCTTTGGGGGGAGCATGTCTGATGGCGATTAGGCGGGGACTGTGGCAATCAGCTGGGTGCAGGAGGACAGCTTGGTGTTTCCTCTCTCTAGCCCTGGAGGGAGTTGGATGGCCTGGCTTCGGGGCAGGGGTGGGGGGAGGCAGGAGCCTGGGGCACACATCAGCACAGCAGAGGGGGTGGGTGCTGCAGCTAATGTCAGATTTGCCAGGCCCTGGGAGATTCCAAGGGTGGGAGGCCAGGGGAAGGGAGGCGTGTCTGTGGGCATCAGTGTGAGGTGCCCACTGAGGGGGACAAATCAATTGAGGGGTATCTGAGGTGCACTAGGCTCAGGTTCTCTTTTCCCAGCCAGCCTGGAGCCCAGGCCACATGGACTCAGCAAAGCCACAAGGTTGGGGAAAGAACCCACAGGTCCAGAAGCCTGCCGAGGTTGCTACTGCCCATGGCCCCAGGTGGCAGGAGGGGACAGCCTGGGCCCCGCCTGTGGGTAGTGGGTCCAGGGGCCGAATGCAGGCCCTCCTTGTTAGGACACCAAGCAACTGCAGGGGGGTGAGACGCCACATGTGCTCCCTGCTGGGTCCTCCAGGCCTCTCAGCCAGCACAGGGTCCCCTGTGCACTTGCTGACCCAGCTGTGTGGCATCGGTTCTGGCATTTTCGCTAAAGGCACCTACTAGACCTGCCCCTGTGTTCTTGGGCTACATAACATACGCATGTCACAGCAGCAGCTGACGAGGGAGCGTGCTGCACCCTGAGCTGCTGTTAGAAACCATGTTGACCCCACTCCCCAGCAGTAACCTGGAGAGGGACGCTTTGTCTTTTGTTCTCATCATCATTGGCCTTGGTCATGCTCTGATTACAGTTCCTGTAACAGTTTAACATCTCTGTGGGGTGTGGACTATCTGGGCTGTGGGATTCCGGATGGCCCAGATGAGGTCTCTGGGATGTGACATACTGTTGAGAATAGAGACCTTAATACACAGAGGTGCCAGGGGCCTCAGGAAGCTGTGCCAAGAAGCCCCAGTGTACCTTGTGGCACCTATGGGGAACCTGGACATTGTGCCCTGTGGGGCCAGACAAGAGCCCTACACCTTCCAAAGGGTGTGACTTTTGTGGCCCCTGCGGACATCTGTCTGTGACTTGCTTGCCTTCTAGCGCATGTCTGTACTTCCCTGGAGCTGAAAGGCTCTTTTGGTTTGATATGTGTTTGCTTCGCTAAAGAATATCAGTGTCACTCCAAGATGGCTGCCTTGTGTCCTGGCAGGGACAAAGATGGGCTGGCTCTTCTGAGTGGTGGCTCTCCAAGGCTGGGGGCAACAGGCCTTTACTCTGGCCTGAGCCTTTTGAGAGGCTGGGCCCTCTCCTGCTGCCCACCTTCCCGGGCCATCGCCCGCCCCAGTCCACAGAGCACCACAGTCTGTGGAAAGGACACCTCCAGGGCCAGCTGGGGGCCAGTGTTACACCTGGTCCCCACACACTAGGTGCCATGTGGGTAGAGACAATGCCACATATGTGTCTTTAGTGCTCTGATCAGGAGAATGGTGGCCTTGTAGTTTCTCGTTCTCTGATTTTACCCAGAGAGTGCTCTCCCAGCTCCAGCCTGTCCAGTTCTGCGGCGTGGGGCAGACAGTTTGTGTGGGGCAGACCTGACCGTGGACATGGGCCATGCTTGTCAGGAGGGGAAACCTCAGGGTCGCCCCAGAGCTGGCGGGGAGTTGGAGGGGGAACTGCTTTCGGGAGCTGCAGAAGCCACTCGCGGGTTAGAAATTTGGTTTTTGGAGGTTTAGCCTGATTTCGAAGAGTGTTCTAAGAACTGTAGCCTCTGCCGTGGTGAGAGGTGCCCTGGAGCCATCGTGGGCTTGCCCTAGTTTCGAGCAGAGCCTTCCCGGTGCTCTAGACACGCTGAGGCCCTTCCAATGTGGAACACACACGCATTTAGCACCTGACACAAGTCTCGAAAAGCAAGTGTTTCTATTTTAGAAACTTAGAAGGCAGAATGTGTTTTAGCATCTTCTAGGAAGGTCTGTTGAGGACAAAACCACATAAGCCTGAGTGGGTCAGAGTTGACCTGCAGCTGTTAGTGTCTCGTGCTCATTATTTATGCATGACATTACGCAGATCATGTATGGCGAACATACCTCCTGTCCTGTGTGTGGGTTCTTAAAACAGTTGCCCTGAATCGAACTGAATAAACCAGTAAAGCTGTTGAAAGCGCTTTCTGTTCCTGGGGGGTGCTGCAGGCAGGGGGACATGCTGCAGCCCTGGCCCTTCCCCTGTGTCTGCTGCATGGGTGACCCCCAACCTGGCATGAGGGCCCTTCTCCTGGACCCCACCTGCTGCCTCCTGTGCCTGGTCACTGGCTAATGTCCTAACAGGCTGCCCTGATGAAGGGCATGGACATCTCTAGAATGGAGGGTCAGGGTGCTCCCACCAGACACGCTGTCCCCAACAGTTAGTGAGTGCCTCTGCCTGCTGCTTCCCAGGCAGGGCCCTCTCTTTCCGGAAACAGGAAGAGGCAGCCCCACGAGGGTGGCTGAGTGCCAGCAGAGCCCATCTTAACAGGGTTGGTTTGAACATACCCCTAAGCCGTCCAGAAAAACCACTTAAGTTCTGGTTGCTTGGAACATTCTCCAGCTCCAGGTCCGTATGGCTCTGGGGCCGAGGCCCAGGCTGTGCAGGCGTGTGCAGGTCCTCCCACAGGCTGGTGGCGGTGATGAGGAAGCACCCAGACATGCTGTGTTTCCTAACAGTCACCCACTGAGGTAGAGGCTCCCTTCTAGGAAAGAATTTCTGCCCCATATTTTTAATTTTTTGGCACTTCAACTTAGAGGTTCCTGGGAACCAGATGTGCAAAGCAACTGGCAGCACCGGTGCCCTGCCAGTAGGAGGGGGGACCCTGCCCCAGCCGGCCTACCCAGCCTTGAGCAAGACAGCACTTAAAGTCAGGGTGCAGCTGCCTTAGAGAAGACCCTGCCCCGCTCCTGTCAAGGGCAGGGCACAAGTTGCTGTTGGTTCCATGGGCCACTCTTGCAGTGAGCCCAGCAAGCCTGCCATGGTGGGACCCACTTCACACCTACAGACCCATTGAGAGGCTTTTGTCTTGACTCGGATGGCTCTGGAAAGTTAGCGGGTAGAGTCCACAGAGCCTGAGTGGGGCCAGGCAGGGCAGGGCTGGGACAGGACTGAGCCCAGAGGCTCCACACTAAGCCTCCTGGGGTTGCTGCAGGACATGGGACAGGCAGGTCCAATGCCAATCTAGGCAGGAATAGCCCCAGAGAATGTTCCTGGGACTGAGCTCTGTCCCCTCCCGCTCCTGAGTTAGGACCAGCCTGGACCTCACCACCCACCACTCCGAACACATCTCTGCAAAGGGCAGGCCAATGTGGGCTGAGCTACCCCTCGGCTTACTCGGGAGCAGGACGCCACAGGAAGCTGCCCTCAGAGTGGACGCTTCTGTATTAGACTCTTGCCTTCCCCTTGTTGAGCCTGCAGGAACATCAGAGCAGACAGCCTAGTCTGCGAAACACAGATCTGCTGCCTAAGGAAAGTGCTGAAGGATGTGTGAGGCCACTTAGCCAACATGAGGTAAGTAGGTGGTGGTACCCACAGGTGGTGGCAGCAGGGCCCAGCCCTTCAGAAGCGTGCAGGGCAGTGCACCAGGAGCCGGGCTGTGGCAGAAGCATCCCAGCCTGGCACCTTCCTGCCCCATCCAGCCGGGCGAGGAGTGGCTGTGCAGACAGCAGGCACATGGGGCCTAGCGGTCTTCATGTCACAGCTTCCAGGACAGACTCAACTCTGGGGGTCACCGACTGATCATGTAACAAATGTTTCCTAAAGCATATCTGAGGGATGCCAGGGAGAACAGTTGTCATTGCTCAGTAGCTCCCCAAACCTCCCCAGGCCTCTCCTGGCGAGGTCTCCACGTGCAACATTCCCCGACTGTGCGTTTCCTGCAGAGCATCTTGCAGGCTCTGCCCAGGGGCTGCTTGCTGAGACCCCGCACAATGCCCTCTAGAGTAGACCACCAGTCCCAGCTGGCATCTGCATGCCAGTGAGGGACCTGTGTGGGGTCCTGACACTGGGAAAGAGGCCGTGCTCCCCCTTCATGCTCCTAGTGAGCTGACAAAAGTGGCAGCCAGGGTGGTCTGGGCGCCCACCCCATCCCCCGGCCCCCAGCAGCTGGGCAGCTTCTCTACTGGGTCTTCACAGGGTTCTTGAGACCTTACCAGGGGCTCAGTAGCTGGGCAGCCAGCAGCTCCCCTGCCGGACAGCTCTGGGAAGGTTCTGGAGTGACCTTGCAGAACGGTGCTGACTACGTGATGAGGCCCTGCTCCCCCAAATTCAGCTCCCAGCACATGGCGGTGAGCTTGAGTGTGTCTGTCTCAGGAGCGTAGGAGAGAGGGCTAGCCGTGGAGGCCAGGCTCACAGCCACCCCCTCAGCTGCCTCAGCCTGCTGCTCACCTGGCTGCTGGTGTACCTGGGCAGCCATCCATGCTTACCAGGTAAGCCCCCACACCATATCAGAGCCACAGAGTGAACAACCTCGTGGTGTCCCAGGGGGTAGGAGCCTTTTCTGTACTTGCTAATAGCATTATGAATTAGCCAGGCATGGTGGCTCATGCCTGTAGTCCCAGTTTCTGGGGAGACTGAGGCAGAAGGATTGCTTGAGCCCAGGAGATTGAGGTTGCTGTGAGCTAGGCTGACACCACGGCACTCTAGCCCAGGCAACAGTGAAACTCTGTCCCCCACCCCCCCCCCAAAAAACCCCAGCATTCTGGGCAGGGGGCCCAGGCTCTAGACTTCCCAGCCCTCGATGCAGCCCCCACCCCAAGGGTCAAGCATGACCCAGGCTCAGAGCTGTTCCCAACTCTGAAGTCTGAACTTCAAATCCTCTACCAATTCCATCTCCAATCCAATATGCTCCCGAGATGAAGGGACTCGACAGTAGGACATCAGGAAGCCTCAGAGAGGTGGATAAAGAAAAAAATGGTTTTAAATGTTCTCAACATTTTTAAAGCTCAAACTATCCCATTCTCTCCAAACTGCATCAAGTCAAATAACCGAAGCACAGTGGCCACAGTGCAGGTCGAAGGGGACCAACTGAGGTGTATTCCCACCATAACCAGAGCCTGGGCAGGGCTCACACTGCCTGTGGCATCAGGGGTCAGATGTCTTCTCCTAAAACCTAAGGAGCTGAGGAAAAAGCCCTGCACTGGGCTCCCCACTTCAATCCCAAGAATGGCCAACTCGGGGGCCAGCGACTCTGGCCAGGCCCAGCACCAGCTCCTGTCCCCAGGGAGGAACTCACACAGGCCTTCCTTGGAAGGAGAGAGCGATTTGCAGGAGTTCATGGCCCAGTTCTTGCTGCCTCCCTCCAGGACAGAACTCGGCGGACAGCTCCCTGAAGGTGGCACAGACGCGGCGGGCCTTGATGTGCCTGCGGTGGATGGCATGCTTCCACTGGTGCCGCGCGGCCCCTGTGAGCACCAGGAGGGAGCAGCGGGGTAAGGGGATAGCCACTTCTACCTCCTGGCACAGCACGGACCTGCTGGGGGCTATCACGCTGTCCATCAAGGCCTCTGGGGTGGCTGATGGGGCTGAGCAGAGCAGGAGGCTGCCGGGTGCCTCACGGCACATGGACAGCACAGTTGGGGACAGGAGGTTGAGGCTCACCAGCCGCTCCCCCCACAGCCAGGCATCGTCCAAGTGGGAGTCGATGGCAGAGCCCCGCTCGGGGCAGTAGTCCAGGTTACACTGCTCAACCGGCCGGAAGCCCTCCAGCCCGGGGTAGAGGCCCATCCTCCGCACCACCTCACGGCTAAAGCTGGGGAGGCCTTGGAAGCCCGCAGTCTTCAGCTTCTGTTTCCGAAAGTTGACTTTGGGGCCGTAGTCCTGAAGGATGAGGACAAAGGAAGGTGAAGTGTCTGAGTTTACAGGAATGTCTATCACAGACTAGGTCTGAAGAATTCAGTCACAGTGACCAAGCAAAGCCCTGACTTCAAGGATGGGCTGTTCCAGCAGGAGGAGGCAGATACCAAGGAGACAGTAAGCAGCTTGGTGGTTGCCAGGGGCGGGGGCAATGGGGAGTGACTGCTAATGGGTATGGGGTTTCTTTTTGCATATAAAAATGTTCTGGAACTAGAACACACTCTGCGACCCTGGCTACCCACAAAGCCAAGGTCAGGGGAGGCCTGTCTACTACCAATACTGGGGTTGTGTGGGGTGTGGCTACAGAGGACTCTGAGCAGTGGGGCTGTCCCTTCAATCTGGCCTGGCCTTTTCCCCTGGCCCCCAGCTAGGGCTTGGCTTACCTGCTTCCTCCATCCAGACTGTGAGAGCTTCCAGGGCTCCAGGTCCATGAGACGTACCATCTCAGCTTCTTCCTCCTGGGTCACAAAGTCCTCTATCAGCATCACTCCTGGGAAGGGGAAGGCCCAGCCCTCAAAGTCAGACTCCTCGGCGCCCACGGCCCAGCCAGTGTCCAAGCAGTAAACGAAACGGTGTGTTTTCTGCAAAAAAAGCACGGGTCCTAAAGCCATGGCAAACCTCCTTCACCCGGCATGTGTCCTCCGGAGGCCCCTTGTGAGCACAGTCCCTGCCTGGCTGGCTGCCTCTGAATGGGTTTCTGATGGCTCAGCCCTCCCCGGAAGCCACCTTGGAAGGCAGAACCCCTGCCCAGGCTGCCCCAGGGAAGTCCTGCAGCCCTTTGAGTGAACAACCGGGCTCCCTTCTCATGCTCCAACTCTGTAAAAGGAAGAGCCTCTGCACAATTCTATTTTCATTCTCCATTTTACAAAGGTGGCTCAGCAAAGTTAAGGGGCTGGCCCGAGGCTGCACAGCCAGGGAGCAGGCTGCACACCTGCACTGTTCCTTGTTTCTGCAGGGCATCTTCTGTCCTCCCCAGCCTGAGGAGGACTGAAGGAGCAGACCTGTGTGAAAGCATCCAGCCAGGCCAGGGGTTGAGACACCTGCTCATTCTAGAGCTGGGGCCTCCAGGCTGTCCACACACAGGGTGAGTGGCACCTGTTGGGAGGCCAGGGGGAGGCATCTGTCCATGCCCCTGCCTTCCTCCTCTTCCTGTTGTACAAATCACACATGCACACCAGCACCCCTGCACTCCTCACTCTGTCTCAACAGCTGCTTCCAGGAGGACCCAGCTGTCCTCCCCTGCCCCGTATCTGTGCACCCAGCCTTTTTAGGTGGGGCTGGCCCAGGCTTATCACGAGTCTGAGTGTTGCCCAAGAGGGCAGCCTCCTTCCATGGGCCTCACTGTGCTCTCCCACCCTGAGCTGGGCCTCTCTCCCTCACTCTGTCCTCCAGGCAGACCCCGAGTCACACTGCCAATGACTACCTCTTAAATCTCTCCCTTGGCTTCAGCTGCACTTTCGTCTTCTGGCTTTCTGCATTAAAAAGAGTTAGTTATGAAATAGCTAATGTTTGCATCCGTAGCAATAAGCATTTTATATGGATTACCTATTAATAGTTTCACCTCCAGGAAAACTCTAGAAGGACAACTCTACCATAACCATCCCTATGTGTGAGCTAGAGGCACAAATGTTGTAGGTTCTGGCCAGAGCCACCCAGCGAGGACCTCCAGAAGCCTCCAGAACTCAGGCCTGGCCTCTGTGGCCTTGCTCCTCTTCCTCTCTCATCCCCAGCTGGGGGCCCTCTGTTTTTCTCTGAGGATTTCACTCCGTCCTAAAGCTCCAACTCCAGCTCAGACACTTCCTCAGCTTCGGACCACCATCTCCTCCGTCTCCTGGGCCCCTCATCTGAGGCACGTTAAAACTGGGGAGGCATCCTGGACATCTTACTCTCCTTGTCCCACAGCCATCAGGCTGGGACGGGGTTCCCTACACAGTGTCCTGTGTTTTCACACCCATGGCCACTGGTATAATTCAGACATTGTGCAATTAAAAAAAAAAAAGTTTATCAGCTCATTCACATTGTTGTGCAGCTGTCACCACCATCCTCCTCCAGAACTTTTTTTTTTTTTTTTTGAGACAAGTGTCTTGCTCTATTGCCTGAGCTGGAGTGCCATGGCATCAATCTAGCTCACAGCAACCTCAGACTCCTGGGCTCAAGCGATCCTTCTGCCTCAGCCTCCCAAGTAGCTGGGACTGCAGGCATGTGCCACCATGCCCGGCTAATTTTTTCTATATATTTTTAGTAGTCCAGCTAATTTCTTTCTATTTTTAGTAAAGACAGGGTCTCACTCTTGCTCAGGCTGGTCTGGAACTCCTGACCTTGAGCAATCCTCCCGCCTTGGCCTCCCAGAGTGCTAGGATTACAGGCGTAAGCCACCACACCCCGCCCTCCTCCAGAACTTTTTCATCTTGTAAAACTGAAACTCTCCCCATTACACAGTAATTCCCCCCTCCCCATCCCCAATCCCCTGGTAACAACCCTTTTACTACTTTCTGTCTCTATGACTACAGCTACTCTAGGTACCCAGATAACAGGAATCATATAGTGCTTGTCTTTTGTGACTGGCTTTCTCTTAGCATCATGTCCTCAAGGTTCATCCATGTTGTAGCATGTGTCAGAATTTCTTTCCTTATTAAGGCTGAATAATCCATTGTGTGAATTTATCACATTTTGTTTATTCCCCTGTCAAGGACACTGGGTTGCTTCCATATTTTAGCTAAGATGAATAATGTTGCTATTCACCTTATTGTTGGAGGTTGCTAGAGGTAAAAATACTTCTTCACAGCTAGGCGCGATGGCTCACGCCTGTAATCCTAGCACTCTGGGAGGCTGAGGCGGGAGGATCCCTCAAGGTCAGGAGTTCAAGACCAGCCTGAGCAAGAGTGAGACCCCGTCTCTACTAAAAATAGAAAGAAATTAATTGGCCAACTAAAAATATATAGAAAAAATTAGCTGGGCGTGGTGGCACAAGCCTGTAGTCCCAGCTACTCGGGAGGCTGAGGCAGGAGGATCGCTTGAGCCCAGGAGTCTGAGGTTGCTGTGAGTTAGGCTGATGCCACGGCACTCTAGCTCAGGCAACAGAGTGAGACTGTCTCAAAAAAAAAAAAAAAAAACCTACTTCACGACCTTGCTTTCAATTCTCTTGGATGTATACCCAGAATTGGGATTGCGGAATTATAAGTAATTTTATGTTTAATTTCTGAGACGTGCCATCCTGTTTTCCACAGGACCTTGGGGTACTTTTACCACGTACACTGGGCAGTTTCCTTGCTGGCTTCCCAGCTTCTACACCGTGTTACCTGCCCTACTCCTCTCCCAGAATCTTTCTAAAATTCACATTTGACCTAGTCACTCCTTTAAAACCCCTTCAGGAGCTCTCCATGGCTTTCAGGACAAGTCCAGCCTGCTCAGCTGACACATGGGGCACCCTCTGTGGTCAGAGCCCCTCAACTTCTCCAGCCTCATTTCCCTCACTTGAAGCATCTCTCCACCTTCCTACGCCAGGCCTCTACCCACGCAGTTCTCTGGCGGATACACCCCTGCAACCGACCATGATGCTTCCAGGTCAGTCCAACCCTCTGATTTTTTTCATTAGTTAACTGGACTTAATTGCCCCCGTGCCCATTTCTGTCTACGGCCTTTAGGCACTGTGGTCTAGTATTCAGTACCCTCCACCCTTTCCACATCGTTTACCCCTCGTGCCGCTGACCTCCCCCTCAGCACTTGACCGGGGGGGCCAAGTCGAGATTTGCTGACACGTTCCCCAAAGTCCCACAGGCGAGCTGCAGTCGGACCCACCCATGTGCCAGCCCCTTCCTCACTCCCAAGACTCAGTCCGCAGCAACACCCCTTACCCCAAAAGCCCCTGACAGGCTTTGAACACAGCCTGTCTCATGACCAAGCTAGGCCTCAGTTTCCCTGTATGAAGAACGGAGTTTGTGGGCGCAGTCCCTCTCCCAGCCCTTACCCCCGGGGGGACCTGCCAGGGAGGGTCACCACCGCGCTGCCGCTCGCAGATCAGACAGGTCCGGATGCCCTTGCAACCACACTGCCGAAAGACCTCTGGCACCTCAGCAGCCGCCGCAGCAGCCATTGCGCCGTGTGGGCGGCCACGGCGCAGGCGCGGGGCCGCGGGGGCCGCTGGGGCCTCTGGGGCCTCTGGGAGTTGTAGTCCGGAGGGGCACGAGGTCTCGGCTCCGCTTCCTTCCGGTCGCAGTCACTCGCGGGCTTGCGCTGCGCCACCTCTGGTGCTCGACTGCTCGCAGACTCCAGCAGCGGACTCTGGGAGACGCGGGCTCTGCAGACACCAGCGCCGCCGACCAAGCCAGCGTGGCCGCGCCTCCTCGCCATGGGCCCCCTCTCGGCGCGGCTGCTAATGCAGCGCGGGCGACCCAAGAGCGACCGGCTGGGGAAGATCCGGATTCTGGAGTAAGAGCCGGGCGGGGGGTGAGGCTATGTCCGTGAAGCCGGGACCCCACTGCTCGCCACAGCGGCCTGGGTTGCTGGGCGATGGGGAAGCTGGGACCCTTCCCCACTTCCTTCCTGTCCCGGTTGTCGCCCTGTTTGGCAGAGTCGCGCCTAACGTCTTTTTGTTACGAGATGCACAGGATCACTGCCCTACCCGCTTGCCGGGTGGGCTCCTGGCAGCTAGTCTTGCAGAGGGAGATCATAGAGGACCAGGGAAACCAGAGGATCAGGAAGTGTATCCTGGACGGGGCTATGTGGCTCCTAGTTCTAAAGTAGTTACAAGACTTTTTTCAAAGGGTAGGGGAGGCTGCACATGTACAGGTCATTCAGGTGGAAAAGCCTCCCAAGGCTGAGGTTGGTGTGGGCTGAGTGGCCTGCCAACCCCTGAGCCCTTCCTGTCTGCCCCTGCCCAGCCTGTCCGGGCTGAAGCTGATCTCAGAGCACTTGGACCCAAAGCTCATGTGCCGCCTGACGCAGCTGCAGGAGCTGGACCTCTCCAACAACCATCTGGAGACGCTGCCTGACAACCTGGGCCTGTCCCACCTGCGCATCCTCCGCTGTGGCAACAACCAACTGAGGGACGTCACCGCCTTGTGCCAGTTCCTGCAGCTTGAGGAGCTCAGCCTGGAGGGCAACCCCTTTCTGACAGTAAGTGGGGGCCCCCACCAGCCCTGAGCCAGGGGCCAGGACCCTTAGGCTCAAAGGCTCATCAGCCCCTGAGCCACTGCTCCTTCACCCCCCAGGTCAATGACAACCTGAAAGTCTCCTTTCTCCTGCCCAAGCTCCGTAAGGTCAATGGCAAAGATGCGTCCTTGACTTGCTCTCAGGTGGAGAACCTGAATCGGGAACTGACCAACAGGGTAAGGGGACAGGCAGTTCATTGTGGAGTACTTGGGAGCTGTAGGGGGTGTTGTGGAGGAAGTGACAGCATCAGACCTTTGGAGGATACTGAGGAGGGTGATTGACAGGGGGCTCTTTGCCCCGACAGTGCCTAGCCTGACATGCTCTAAGCCTGGCTGTGGTCTTGCTTTGCAGGGCCCAGCAGGGGAGGCTGAGACATTCTTCCAAGTAGCTTTTCTTGGGATGTTTCTGAAATGTGTGTGGTGCTGAGGTTTGTGCAACCTGCAGATGAGAGGCTGTGGTTCAGGGAGGCTTCCAGCAGGCAATGAAACTGAGATACCTGCAGCCATGAGATTGCCAATAGGGGTCCAGGAGAGCTGGGGTGGGCTGGGCCTGGATCTGGTCCCTCTCATGCCAGGTCACAGCTCACTGGGAGAAGTTCATGGCTGAAGTGGGTCCTGAAGAGAAGGCTGAGAAGGCCCAGGTAGACTTTGTGAAGTCTGCTGTCAGGGATGTCCGCTACGGGCCCGAGTCCCTCAGCGAGTTCACCCAGTGGAGGGTATGTCTTTGTCCTGTTGGACTGGGAGTCAGTTCTCCTGCCCCTTGCTGGCTCCCATGGCCCTAAGCTTCCCTGGAGGTCGTTTATCATGAGGGGGCTGAGGGGCCGTGGGAGTGGGGTGGGCCAGGGAAGGCAGCCTTATTGGCTGGAGAGATCTTTCCTCAACTTGGGAATCACACACTCCCTCTGATTAGGCATCTGGGGAGGGACTGGGGACACCCAGGACTGTGTCTGGCTTCCTGACCCTGACAGCTTGGCCCTACCCAGGTACAGATGATCTCTGAGAAGCTGGTGGCCTCTGGTGGGACCTTGGTACATGAGGCAGACAGCCCAGAGAGGCTCCCAGAAGCTGCAGCTGCCCACAGGCCCAGGGTGAGTATGGCCTCCAGGGCTCTGAGACCAGCCTTGGCCCTTCTGCCTGGGGAAGCAAACAGGGGGTCCTGGAAATTACCCTAGGAAGTAGCTGCCAGTGACTAAGTTAGCTCCCTCTGTGAGCCCAGGGAGTTCTGGCCTCTTGCCCTCACGGAAGGTGTAGTCCAGCCTGCGAGGGGAAGGCAGGAAGCCCCGGTCAGATGGTCCTATGGTCACTTGGCCCCCTCCACAGGCCAGGCTGGTGGCCTTGAAACGGCCAGATGATGTCCCACTCAATCTGTCTCCCAACAAGCGGGCGTGTGCCTCCCTGTCGGCCCAGGTGGAGGGCAGCCCTGTGGGCTCCAGTGGTGGCCAGGTAAGCTATAATGGGGTGGCAGTGAGTGTGTGGTGGGCAAGCCAGGGCTGGGGCAGCCATGAACCCCCTCTGTCCCCACAGCCTGCCCTGAAGCTGGAGCCCCTGCACTTCCTACAGTGCCACAGTAAGAACAACAGCCCTGATGACCTCAATACCCAGCTGTGGGCCTGCGCCTTCGAGCCAGCCTGGGAGGAGGGTATGTCCTTGGGCAGGCGGGCATCGGGAAGGGCAAGGGCCACAGAACCAGAGGGGACAGCCTGGATGATGAGAGAGTTAGGAGAGACAGGTGAAGGCGCCTCCTCGAGGCCGGGAAAAGGGGTTTGCAGGGAGGAGCTTCACAGATGTCGTTGCCACTCAGCTGACCCCCTGCAAACTGGGCATTCAGGGGCCACATCTCAGACAGTGGCCACGTGTGGCGGGGAGGCCGTGTGCGTGATAGACTGCCAGACGGGCATCGTGCTGCACAAGTACAAGGCGCCAGGCGAGGTGAGTGCAGGGTGGCGGGTACAACGCCTGCTCCTGGGATGGGAGGCTGGAGTGGCGGTCCAGGCTCAGCTCCCTCCTCATGACAACCTTTTTATTTTGTGCTGAGCCTCACTGCTCTGGGCCCAGGCCTACACGTGTGGTCACACCTGTAGCTCTGCCCAGTGACCGCTTCCTCTACCCCCACCCGGCCCAGGAGTTCTTCTCCGTGGCCTGGACGGCCCTGATGGTGGTCACACAGACCGGCCACAAAAAGCGCTGGAGCGTGCTGGCAGTAGCGGGCCTGCGGGGCCAGGTCCGTCTGCTGCACGTGCGAGCCGGCTTTTGCTGCGGAGTCATCCGGGCCCACAAGAAGGCCATCGCCACGCTCTGCTTCAGCTCCACCCACGAGACCCACCTCTTCAGTAAGACCCTCTCCCCTCACCCCAGGGCTCCCCCAGCACCCCTGTCCTGCTGCCCTGATGGTACAGTGCTCCCCTCTGGGACTGTAGGGAGCTCAGTGGTTGCTAGGCCCAATTCTGGGCCTCTCTCTCTGGCTCTGGCTTTGGTAGGAAGCGACATGGCTTCACAGTCAGCTAGCTGGGCTTCGTATCCTGGCTTTGTCCCCTGTCTGCTCTGTGGTTTTGGATTTTTCCAACAACCTAGGCCTGTTTTCCTTGTCAGGGACCTAGGGGAATACCCCTGGCCCTCCGGGTGTGGCGAACCAGGGGTGAGGCATGATCTGGAAAAGAGGCTGCTGGTTGCCGGGCACGTTAGGTTAGAGCAGGACAACAGGGATCCTGGGCCCATGAGTCTTCCTGTCTCCTAGCCTTGGGCCTCCCTCCCTGCCCGAGGGGTTGGCCTTGGGACCACCGGCTCAGCCTACAGGAGGGAGCAGGGCCGCCTCAGGGCCACCTCTCTCCCCTTGCCTTCCCCATCCTGCCCTCAGCGGCCTCGTATGACAAGCGGATCATCCTTTGGGACATCGGGATGCCCAACCATGACTATGAATTCCAGGCCAGGTGATGCTTCGGGCAGGCCTGGGGTGAGGCAGGTGGCTGGGGTGGTAGGTGCATGGGTCTAGACTCACGCTCTCCCCCTGGCCTACTGCCAGCCAGCTGCTCACGCTCGACACCACCTCCATCCCGCTGCGCCTCTGCCCCGTCGCCTCCTGCCCGGATGCCTACCTGCTGGCTGGCTGCGAGGGGGGCTGCTGCTGCTGGGACGTGCGGCTGGACCAGCCCCAGAAGAAGAGGTGAGGCTGCAGGCAGGGGTGTCTCAAAAGGCGGACCTGAGCTGGGTGGCTGTCACCAAGGTGGGCTCACATCAGCCAGGGCACACCATGCCCTCTGCACTGCCTGTCCCTACCTTCTACTGGGTTCCCAAAAGGACTGTGTGACCCCTTCCTCACCCTCATGTTATTTCTGGGATTGGGCTGTGGTCACCTCACCTTTACTCGGGGCTTCAGCACTGCAGTGTCCCCAAGTGATCAAGCCCAGGTCCTGGCACTCATTGCCAGTGTGACCTTTCTGTCCTAGCATAATGTCCTCATCTGTAAAAAGGGGACAATGACTTGCATGCCAGCACTAGCAGAGGGCAGGTGAGGTGGTACCTGGGTAGGGAAGAAGCTGGAAATGCCACTCTGAGGCTCATCTGCAGCACCCGGGAAGCCCCTGACACAGTGTCTGGCCTGGGGTCCCCACCCTCCTGGGGCCCTCAGCCTAGTGGGGGAGACTCAGCAAAGCCAGTTAAAACCCCACAGTGTGATGTCAGCCACAAAGGAAAGAGTGGCGGTGGGGGCAAGGGGACTCTGCTGAGGTGTGACCAGGGAAAAATGGGTAAGTTCTAGGGCTCATGCTTTCCTCCTAGGGGGCCCTGCAGGGGAGAGGAAGGAGGGAAGATGCTCATGGAACAGCAGGTGCAAAGGGCCAGTGGTGAGGAGAGCTGGCTGACCATGCAGCTATTTGGCTACTGCTTGACAAGACAGGTGTAGTTGGCCCAGAGTGAGGTGGCGAGGCGGCCGGGCATATTAGGCTTTGTTGGCCATGGTAAGAAGTATGATGAACAGCCCAGGAGGAATGGTAAGGTGGGTGGCAGGAGTGAAGTAGCTATTATGTTGAAGAAAGCAGCAAAGCCTCAGCAGAGACCGTGGCAGCGTCCTGCCAGGTGCTGGTGGCCTTGGGCTTCTCTTCTCACCCTGGGCCCCCTTTCTCCCTCCGTATGCCTGCCTGGTTGCCACGTCCTGTGGAGTTCCTCCCCTGTGCCTGCCGCTGCCGGGGCTCATGCCCATCCCATAATTGGTTGCTTGGCTGCCTTTGCGGCTCCAGGCTGGCGCCTCTCCAGCACTTGGACAGCTGCTTGGTGGCCTTTCCAAGCAGAGGTGACACTCTGTCCCCACATGCTCAGCAGCCACTCCCCCTGCCTCCGGTCAGAGCAAACCCCGCCCATGCTGGCCAAGCCCCAGTGCAGGCCTGGAAATACCGGCCCTGCTTGGGCCCTGGTGGACCCTGCTCACCTCATACTCAGTCCCAGAGGCACCGGCTTGGTCCAGAACCTTTCGTGACTACACTGCCCACTCCCTCCTGGAAGAACCAGCCCCTCACATGTCTGGGCTCCCACTACTATGACTCAGGACACCAAGCTGCTGGCTCCACCTTCCAGGGCAAGGCTGAGCCTCACCAGTGCCAACAAAGCATCCTTTTGGTCACATCTTCCAACCTTCACACAGGGCCTGGCCCAGAGCAGGTGCCCAGGGCAGTTCTTTGCACATGCAAGGAGTAGCCAGCCTGTGTCTTCTGCTGCCCACAGGGCGTGTGAAGTGGAGTTTGTCTTCTCTGAGGGCTCTGAGGCATCTGCACGGAGAGTGGATGGGTTGGCATTCGTGAATGATGATGTTGTGGGTAAGTGAGCCTGGCCTGAGGAACAGCCTGGCTTCCGGGCACCCAGATGGGTGGCTTCTCCCTGGGCCAGGGTTTAGGCCCAAGGGCTTCTGAGGCGTCTCCAGTGGGCAGCAGGTGTCTGGGAGGTGCAGCCCAGCACAGTTCTCTTTCCCCCACAGCCTCCAAGGGGAACGGACTGGGCACCATCTGCCTGTGGAGCTGGAGGCAGACGTGGGTGGGCCGGGGCCACCAGTCCACAGTGGCAGTGGTCATCTTGGCCCAGCTGCAGTGGTCCCCCACCGAGTTGGCCTACTTCTCGCTCAGCGCCTGCCCTGGTGAGCTCCCCTGCCCGCCCCTCCCACCCACTCCTCCTGGAGCTCCGCCCCACCTTAGGCTCCCACCTTGTCCTGGCAGATGAGGGCATCGTGCTGTGTGGGGATGAGGAGGGCAGCGTGTGGATCTACGATGTCAGGAGCATCCTGAAGCAGCCACCTCCGCTGCCAGCCACCCCGCAGGCCCCCACGCAGGTACTGCCCAGCTCACTCTGGGCCAGGGCTGGGGCTGTGCGGGCCTGGTCTCTGGAAAGCAGGTGCCCAACCCCCTTTCTTCCTACCAGATCCTTAAGTGGCCACAGCCCTGGGCCCACAGCCAGATGGTGACCAAGACCATGGTGAACACGGTGGTGGCCAACCCCACCTTTACCTACCTCACTGCTCTGACGGACTCCAACATTGTTGCCATCTGGAAGAGACAGTAGCCTCCAACAGGAGCTCCTGTTTCTATTGCAAAGTACCAGGGACACAACTTAACTTATTCAGCTTTCGGGCTGGCAGTGGTGGTCTTTTTACCAGTGAATGTTTGTATTAAATTCTACTGTGGAGAGCTGTCTGCAGCTGTGTGGGTCCCACCTCAAGACAGGCAAACCTGGCAGCTGAGGCTTCTAGAAGAGAGATTCATGGAAGGTGAAGGGTTCTTTTACAGTTCCCTTCTGCTCAAGACTGCCTCCCAGCAGCCCTCCAGGTTCCCAAGTTTTGGTCCAGAATGAGTTTGTCCCTGCCAACCTCTCAGACAGCAATCAAGGTTTCTGGGCCAATCCATTCTTTGGAATGTCCCAGAGTGTGTCTGAAACAGGTCATCTGCCTCCATCGAGCCTCACAATCCACGTGCTTACGCCCACAGCTGAGTTTTTTGCTGCCATACTTTATTAGGAAGATAAAACAGAACCTATGTACATCAGGGGTGAGGGGCTCATGGATGGCTCCAAGGAGGGTCACAGCCACCACAGCCAGGACTGGCCACTCTCCTCTGCTTGGTGCCTGGAGAGAAGGGCCTGGTGCCAAGTAGGAACTGGTACCAGGCCAAGCAAAGGGCCTTGCAGCCCACTACTCAATTCCTTCTTGCTTGTCTTTAATGGCCACCTGGGAGAGAAGAAGGCAGTGACTTAGCTGCACAGCCAGGGCAAGGACGGTGAAAACAACCCCAGTATCCCCTAACCAAAGTCCAACCAGAAGCTGCTGCCATGCCCTCCCGAGGGCTACGCACCACAGGACACTAAGCCGAGGCAGCAAGCCAGGCCCCAGACGGCTCCAGGGAGCTGGGCAAAGGGTGAGCTGGCCCAGCCCACCCCATTCTCTGCAGTCTGGGGCTGGAGTCCAGTGTAGGAGGGGCACGTCCCAGTGCGCAGGCAGCTTAGACGCTGATCATCTCACAAGCCATGGCTCTTTCCTACTCTAAATTGTTCTAGACCCTGAGGCCCCCTGACCAGGTGTGGCACCACCCTGGGATGAGCTGCCCACTGAACAAATGTCTGGAAGTAGCCAGGCCTTACAAACCAGAGCCTATGGCACCAGATGAGGGACTTAGGAGATCTACTGCCCTTTGGGGCTGTTCTTCCATCTCTCCAGGGATGATAAGATCACACAAGGAGGGACCCTGGAGCACTAGGTAAAGTCCCCACCCATGAAACAGCCGGTCATAGGCCTCAACTCCACAATCCCTCAGCCCACACATCCCTGCTCTGCCATTGCCACCCCCTCCCCCCAAATGCCGAGGAAGCAGCTTAGGCATGGCCTATGAACACTGCAGCTCTGGGCACACTGGCAACTCCAGTGGCCCCCACCCTTCCCCCCTCAGCTGCACCCCGGGCTCCTACCCGGAACCGCTCTTCCAACAGGGACAGCTCGCTGATGAGGTCGGTGATGGCATTGGTGAAGGCCTCCTGGGGGCTGTAGTCAGGTGTGGTCTGCACGCGGATGATGATCTTGTGCTCCAAGGGGTGGGGGACTTTGTAGCCAGCAAAGAGCACCTGTGGGTCCTTCAGCAGCTGTCTGAGATGCAGGGACAGGCAGTGTGAGGGAGGCTGAGCCTCTGGCATAAGACAGGCCTCAAAGCTTTCCAGCCAAAGAATTTCCTCTTCCCATAAATCTTCAAGTAAAACACTTTAAAGATATACCACATGGGGGCTGGGCACGGTGGCTCACGCCTGTAATCCTAGCACTTTGGGAGGCCGAGGCGGGTGGATCGCTTAAGGTCAGGAGTTCGAAACCAGCCTGAGCAAGAGCAAGACCCCGTCTCTACTAAAAAATAGAAAAGAAATTAATTGGCCAACTAAAAATACATATAGAAAAAATAGGCCGGGCATGGTGGCGCATGCCTGTAGTCCCAGCTACTCAGGAGGCTGAGGCAGGAGGATCGCCTGAACCC
>CAUYRT010101848.1:0-35846 GCA_963574885.1 Lepilemur ruficaudatus
AAGAACCTGTCTACTAGAAATAGAAAAAAAAAAAAATTAGCCGGGCATGGTGGCGCACGCCGGTAGTCCCAGCTACTCGGGAGGCTGAGGCAGAAGGATCGCTTGAGCCCAGGAGTTTGAGGTTGCTGTGAGCCAGGCTGATGCCACGGCACTCTAGCCCGGGCAACAGAGTGACACTCTGCCTCCAAACAAACAAACAAACAAACAAATAAAAAAAAAACTTTGACTCTGGGTTAAAATTGCGGGAGCTTGTGATGGTGAATCTCTTCTCCTTTCCTCCTGTTTGCACCTTGTGACAACATTCAGCAATTCAACACAGTCAAGACTCCAACCATCAAGCACTGGCCTAGTCTTTTATACACAATTATCTCTGCAGGTCTTCAAGACCATCTAATTCAACTGCCCCATCATTTAGGCAAGAAAATTTAGAGAAACAGAGTGCAAGTGATTTGTTTAAGGTCACTAACTAGTGCCAAAACTAGAATGACTTGAGATCAAGAGATGACAGTACCCCAGGCTGGAGGAGTGAGGAGGTTGGGGTGAGCAGAAACCAGCTTTAAGAACGGATGCGCTTCCTGTGGGCAGAGGAGAGGGTGCTTTAGGAGGGGAAGGAGCATGAACAAAGGCCAGAATGCAGACATCTGTGTGGTGTTTCCAGGAAGCCATGAGACCAATATGGATGAAGGTGGATGGCAATGAGAACACCTGTGCGTTCCCAGGAAGGCTGGCAGGAACCACAGACTATTAACCGCAGATGCCGCTGCAGAGTGCAAGTTAAAGGGATGGTGAGCAAAGGCTGTTCCCTTTTAACATAGTCATACTTGGGGAATTTTTAAAAAAATAAGAACATATTACTGTGTTCTGGGGTATTATGTTAAGGTTTAAAAGGCTTTGTAGATTACTAACACATGGAGCCAATATCTGATTTGCAGAATAACCAAATCAGTAGTGTAAACAGATGCTTAAAACTATGGTATTTACTGTATTTGAACTTGAACCTGCACAAGATAAGAGTTTAGTTTCCTCTGGATTTTACTCATTTTCTAGGACAGTTAGTGTGAGCCTAGTTTTCCCATCTGTAAAATGGGTGTGAGGAGGGGAGAACCCTGGATGCTTGGCCCCCTCCACCTCCTGCGTTCTAAGATTATTCTAAAGGACGGTCGTTGGTGCTGGGCAGAGCTGAGGCAAAGGAAACACTCTGCTAAAGGGACTTCTTCAGCACAATCCCTTCCTCGACAGTGGTGCCTAACAGCATTCTCCTAATTTGTCCAAACAACTGGGACATTATTGCTTTCAGAATTCTTCCCCCATCACCCACTCACCCTCAAATGTAGGGTTAATAACTCCCTCAATTCTGCTACCTCTGTACAGAGTATACTTGTTCTTACAACTTCACCTGTCCAGTGTCGGCTCAAGAGGATTCAAGGGCTGGGACCACATCCCATTCATCATTAGATCCCAACACCTAGCACAGTACCTGGGGCATTAAAGGTGCTCAGTGCATATTTGTTGAAATGACTCATCACTACCATTTATTCAGGTGCTTTTAATTATGAAATTGATAGATATTATTCTTAATGGTAATAGATACTTACCAATACTATACCAAACAGCTTGTGCTGTTAAAATTATAGGAAGGTTGATTTTATATCAACACAAGCTTTTGAACAATTAGAAGTACCTCCAAGGAATAAAGTCACCATCACTGGAAGTATTAAGCAGAGGCTTGATATTAACCAAGAAAAGGTTTAGAGGGGTTGTACCCTGGATAGGGCTGGGAGTGGGAGGATTGATTAAATGGTAATGAAACCTGAGTTTGGAAATAAGAAAAATAGATATAAGGTTAATTTCTAATACTTAACCTCTTTATGCCTCAGTTTTTATCATCTGTAAAATTGGACTAATATACCCATTCCATGAGCTCATGGCAGGGATCAAATAAAACATGTGAGGCATCAGGAACACGTTAGATGCTCTATAATGTGAGTGCTTTTCTCTTCTGAATCAGGTATTTTGGTGTTTTAGTCTCAGCCCTCTCAGAACTATGAGAAGCAAGATTGACCCAGACACACTACAGGATTGCTTTTAAAGGGTTTTCCAACAGGTAAAAGCAATGAACCAAATACTTTTGAAGTGACAGAAAAAAGAACAAAGGTCAAACAGGAAAAGGTTAAAGAGAAAATCATTCCCTTCTTCCCTTTCAGTGTGAACTTATTCTAAGGGACAGAGATTTCAGAGGGAGTGCCCAACTAGACAACAGAACTAGGGAATTCTTCACCCTAGAAGATTTGACTGTCAAATTCCACAGATGAGGCAACAGAGTCACAGAGAGAGAAAGTTATTTGGCCAAGGTGACCCAGGAAGTTAGTGTCTTAGTCCATTCATGCTATGACATAGTATCTTAGACTGGGTAACTTACAAACAGAAATTCATTTCTCACAGTTCTGGAGATTAGTGAATCCAAGATCAAGGCACCAGCAGGATTGGTGTCTGGTGAGGGGCTGCTTTCTGTTTCACAGATGACATCTTCTAGCTGTGTTCTCACATGATAGAAGGGCAAAGGGACAAACCAGCCCCTCAGGCCTTTTTTATAAGGGCACCAATGACATTCACAAGAGCTCTGACCTCTAGAACTAATCATCTCCCAAAGGCCCCCCCACCTTTTAACACCATCACCTTGGTGATTAGGGTTCAGCAGAATTTTGGAGAGATACAAACATTCAGACCACAGCAGTTCGGAAGACAGTCGGGACATAAACTCAGATTTCTTGTCTCCCAGCTTGGGTATCTTCGCCTTGTAGGAAGTTTTCCTCTCCCCTCAGAGCCCCTCAGGCAAGGACTAGGATGAGAAAGATCACTCCTTCCAAATACAGCCCTAGCTTTTAGGGTAGGTTAAACTTTTTTTTTCTTTTTTTAGATAGAAGCTATCAGAGTTAGCACAAATTCAGTTTGTTGACCATGTTCAAAACACCGTATGAGTGCAAAATTGAATTAAAAATACCTAGCTGCTCTTTAGTTGCATATTCTCAATCCTCTCAAGTTAGTTAATACTTTATTACGGGCTGTTACAATCTCTCGAAAGTAAGGGTTTTTTTCCATTTCATCACGCTGACTTACTGGAACTAGGTCTTAAGCACCCAGTGGTTAGCTTTATAATTACACTTAATGATAATTCAGCTATTTATAGAAAGAAGAGAGATACTATGCCAGTGGCATCTCAGGATTGTGGTATTACAGGCTACAAAAATGTTATTTTTCTTTTTGTTTCTTATCTGTATTTCCTAAAATAATTTTTAATGTGCATATTTCCAGTACAAATTTTTAGCACCTATTATATGTAAGGAACTCAAAATCTATCAATACATAACTATACAAAACTATAAAACAAATTGAAAGGTCTCACATTAGAAAGGTTAACACAAAGTGCTAGGGGAGCCCCCAAAAAGACTAAAAATTCTGCCTGGAGGAAATTAGGAAAGGCTTCAGAGAGGGTGCAGGTGGCACCAGCATGACCTGGCAGAAAAGTGCCTGGAATAGCCCCAGAATGGAGATGTCTGGGAGGAGGGTTGGAGGCAGGGAGTAGTCAGGGATGAGAAGCAAGCATCTGGAAGGGTTGATTGGCGCTCCATTCTAAAGGGTCTCAGATACACAGAGAAATGTATTCTATAGTCAATAAGGGGTCATAAAAGTCCTGTTCTGAACAGAAGGGCCTGTGTGATCACAATTGCAGTTTTGAGAAAATGCGTTGCATAAAGGATACATGGGGGAGAGACTATCACCCTAGAAACAAAATCTGTAAAGAAATTTTTTCAGATCTGGGTGAATGATAATGTGTGCCCAAAATAGAGTAGAAATGGGGAGAATGGAGAGGAGAGAGCAAATTCAGAAGAAAAAAAAACATCATATTCATTGTGCAAATGAGTTTACAGTTGCAAAGTATTTTCCTATGCAGATGGGACACTGTGCATTTGATCTCAACAGCTCTGTGAGGTAGGCAGGGAGTCAGTATCCTCATTTTATCTTTCATAAAGTGGCAGCAATTTGCCTAAGGCCAGCCAGCTAATACAGCAAAGCAGGGACTGGAGCCCAGATTCAACATCAAGCAGTCTCTGAGAGTCTATATTTTAACAATTTCATGTAATTATCAGCTCAAGCTTTCTGGACGTGTTTTTTTTCCATCTAATGTTTGTGTATCTATCTTCTCATGTTCTCTCCTGCATCTTCAGGGCAGGACCCACCTCCTGTATTTCTTTGAATCTCCCTCAGCACTTTGTATTTATCTCGGTAAATTCTGAAAGAGAGATAGATACGCAGCTGACTCTCAGGCATGTTCTCAGCTGTAGTTTTATGACAAAAGAGAATGGTCAACCACCAAGGACACACTTTCCCATTGGTCTTGTGGGTGTTTCCTATTCATCCTCGGTCCACAGCGCAGGAACAGCCCTTGCTGTGGCTCCTATGGTCTGAGGCAGCCCGAATGCTGCTCTGCATTCTAAGTGCGAAGGTTCTGTACAAAACGGGCTTGCTCTGAGTCCTATTGAACTTTTCCATGGGTTTGTGTTTGTCAAAGCTTCATGCCAACTCTGTCAGAAAAAGAAATGCCACAAAACTTCTTTTAGGAAAGGGAAAAAGGACCTATTTTATACACTTGCTCTCATGCTAATCACACCACCATTCAAATCCCAACTGAATAGGAGCCCTACAATAGCCTGGGAAATACACAGAGCATTTTCCGAAGTGCAAGCTCCTTCGCTTAAAATGTTTCATTTCCCTGGCTTTTTAACTCCTTTGGAGAAGATTGATAAGAAGAATTAACAATCCCCTCTGAAATTGCTATCCCTCTGCAGAAAAGTCATTCTATTTCTATATGAAACCAGCAAAGTATTCCCCGGCCACCGCTTCTGATCTTTTCTTCTGAAGGTGCTACAGACTTGGGCTGAGATTTTCTTTGATATATTTTCCGTAGAAGTGGATGCACAGCCCAAGTGACCAGCTCAAAGCAAATTCTAGCAAAGCACTTTCCCTGGAATCTTAGTAAATGATATCTGCTAATGATTAACTAGGTGAATTATTAATACAGTGTGTCACCACCCACCAATAAGAGTTGAGACAGGCATTGCTAACCAAGTTCTGAGAAAACCGAAATGAACGCCAACCTCCTCCTTCATAGGACTGTTGTGAAATTCAAGTAAGTTAATAATGCATGAAAAGCCTCTAGCTCACTGCCTGCCATATAATAAGGATTCAGTAAAGTTCATGCCTTTCCCTTCCAGCCTAAAAGTTTTGAGTCTACCTCTAACCTCTAGGAATTAACAAAGAAACAGGAAATATTGAAATGGGCAAAAGCCTTTAAACCTTAAGTCAAACTTCGAAACTTTACGAGTCCTGATAATTTCATTTTAAAACTCTGGTTTGCAGTGGCTCATGCCTGTAATCCCAGCACTTTGGGAGGCCAAGGAGGGAGGACTGCTTGAGTCCAGGAGTTCAAGACCAGCCTGGACAACATAGTGAGACCCCTGACTCTACAAAAAAATAAATAAAATTTAAAATTATTTAAAAATTAAAAAATAAAAACTTTCCAGTTTGCTTGCTTTCTTCATATGCTCATTATTGAAGATAGTAGTCAATGAAAATTCAAATGCCACCCTTCATTCTTGGAGGAAAGAGCATGGGTGCTGGTTGGTTCACATCCCATGAGCTCCACCATTTTCTGGTCCCAAGATCCTGAGCAAGTCCCTCAACCTCTCTGAACGGCGGCTCCCTCATCTGCAAAATCAGCTAGAAGAGTATCTCCCCTTCAAGCTTGCATGATTTGATGAGACGCATGAGTGTGCCTGACTACAGCGTAAGTGTATGTTCATATCTCAGGCTTATTCCAGTTGACATGTGGAGAATGATACTCTGGGTGTGGTGGTTTGGTGTTTTGTTTTGTTTGCTTTTCAGGGCTATATAGCTAGAGATCTACAATGAGAAAAAATTGTAGAATATTTAAATGCAAATTTTCAGATGCATATGTTATCATCTAGTAGGGATGTTCAGTGAAAGGGATTATTAATTACTAATAAATCCTTGGCTCTCATGGCTCAGGCAAACAAAACTACAAACAACCAACCTAAGGCAAGATCATAATTAAAGATTCCTCAAAACTCCATTGACAGTTTTAGGAAAATTAAACCTAAAACCAAGACAGCTTATTTTCCTCTGGGATTGAAAGCCCTGTATTTTTAATGCATTGACTCAAGAAGTATATTGTCATTGCTTGGCCAGTCCCTAAGAATTCTGGATTCACACTACATTTATGGTACTGATCTCTCAAAGCAATCATTCACAAAGGTGAGTGCAGCCCACCATGCCCCCTGTAGTGTCACTGGGGCGACTCTCACCAAACAGATTTAAATGAGAAGCCCACTAAATAAAAGACTCTCTACCAAGTTGGTGACAACTTTGGAAATACTTTAAAAATCTCAGCTTGCTGGAAGTTCCTTTCTATGATCACAGTATGTGCAGCTGTTTCAAAAGAAGACGCTGTGCATCTAATAAAAATATCCACTGAGGCCAAGATGACATCAAGGCAAATGCAATGTTAAGAAATATTATATTAGGCCATTCTTCCCTATAACGCTATAGAGGCCAAATTGACCAAAACAGCTACTTTCGGCAAGTGTCTAATGAAATCTGCTGTGTGGCTGGGAAGCATTTCTGCCACTTCCTGTCAGTGGTTGCTAACTTCACAACAATGTGGGTCATTTGTGGGGAAGAGGCCACTGGTGGAAGTTTCATTGACTACATTTAATGAAGGAGCTGCATCCGCAGCCACTAACCCGAGAAGCTCAAAATCTCTCAGTGTGACCCAAAGGTTACACCAAACCACAATGGCAGCAGACTGAGCCCATGGTACAAAAAGGGTCACGAACAGAGAGACCCATTATTGCTGCCTGATGCAAGTGACAAAAGGCCTAGTTCAAGTCCCTCTTCCCTTTAAGAAGCCCTCCCATATAATCCAGGACCCAGCGGCCTTACTCTTTAAATTCACAGAGCTGTTGGTCCATTCTAGGGTGTCCAACCTTTTCACCCACAAAGATCCCTTGCTGTTCCTTCTTGTCCCCCTGTGACACATCTAGAAGATGTCTATACTTACCAAGTAAAGTACATTTTACAGCACTTCTTCATTTTTATTGATCAAAGCATAGGAAGTGCCAATCCCATCTCTTGATTAGTAGAAATAACCAGCAAGACCAGAGTGAACGGACAGATGTCACCAAATCACACATGTACAATGCCGATGCTTTGACCAGTCTAGGCAGAAGCTGGTGCTCTGAGTTAGTCTTGGCAAGTTAATCACTGGTAAAAGTCCAGTATACAGAGATATTTTTGAAGTACTGAAAATAGCACAGGATGCCCCATGATTGCCCTGAAAGACTTTACAGGTCCAGAGAACCCAGGGTGAGAAGCATGAGTCTAACTCATTTTGGGCAATTCTTCAGGTGCTGCTGATGTGACAGCCAGCACTGTGTAGCAGGGGAACGCAGGGGCTCCCGAAACACCTGGAGAACTTAAGCAGTCAGGCCTCATGGTTAAGAACGGCCTCACCAGGCCGACTTCGGACCCCCGCTCTCAAACTCACTCGCTGTACAACCTCTGCTACGTTATTTTTAACCTCTCTGAACCTCAGTTCTGTAAAATGGAGGTATCAGTAATAAGCACTTTCTAGGTTCACTGGAAGTATTAAACAGGAGAACACAAGCACACTGCTTAGCCTGATGAGGAGTACGTAGCCAGCACGCAGTAAATGTTAGCAACGCTCACCATTTAGGCAGGCTTGAGTCTCACTTCCAGCCCTAATACATATCAGCTGCATGAACTTGGGCAAATCATTTACCTGGCCTGAGCTGCAAAACCAGGTTAGCAACATTTACCTTGTTCTGTCATTGGAAAGATTAAGTGAGATATCATGTGAAGCATTTAACAATAAACGTGATACCTTTTCCTCACCCTCTTATAATATTTGTGGTTTAATTTTTCACGCACGTATAGCTTGATTTTGAGTGCATTTATAGCTCAATGCTCCAGTGAATTCCTTAAGGTTTGTGTTTGTGTCTTATATTCTTTACTATTTCCTGGCATCCAGCACATGAGTCTAAAAGATACATGGCAATTCTAATTTCTGAGATGATAATTACACATACAGCCATCTACCCAGAGGGGGGGAAAAATGGGTGAATAATTAGCCTTATCATAAACGGACTAGATGGATTTCTGTTTCGTGGCCTTTAACATACTGTAAAGGAGATCCTAGGAATATATAGGTTTTAATATTTGCACTTTTAGTTGTTTTCGAGGTACTCTGAAGATCATTTTGCGGAGACAAGCGCCTGCGTGTCCCAGCCTGCTCTGTGGAAGTGTTACTTAGCAGAAGTCTGCCTGACTACCCGGCATCTACTTCTGAGTCAGCTCCTTGTTCTCTGCTCACTCATCTTAAACCCAGAGACACCACTAAACTTTGCTTCTTTGTGGAAAATGCCCCTGAGAACAAAGTGACACTGTAGAGGTTTCGTGAATATGTTAATTCCAAAAATCTTAAGTAAAACTTTTGCATTTTTTCCTTACATATCTGTATTCATCTTAAGATATTTCTAAAATGGTGAGTTACTACGGAAAACAGCTCAGCAATTCCTCAAAAAGTTAAACATGGAGTTACCATATGATCCAGCAATCCCACTCTTGAGTATATAGACCCAAGAGAATTAAAAACATACACGTGAACCATCATAGCAGCACTATTCATAACAGCCAAAAAGTGGAAATGACCTAAATGTTCATCAAGTGATAAGGTACATCCATCCATACAACGGAATATTATTTGACAATAAAAAGAAATAATGCTGCAAAACAGACGAACCTTAAAAACATCATGCTAAGTGAAAGAAGCCAGTAACAAAAGACCACATAGTATATGATCACACTTTTATGAAATGTCCAGAATAAGCAAATCTATAGAGAAAGAAAGTTGATTAGTGGTTGCCACGGAATGGGGGCAGGAGGAAGAGGAATGAGGAGTGATTGCTATGCGTATAGCTTCTGCAGTGATGAAAATGTTCTAAAATCAGTTGTGGTGACGGTTACCTAACTCTGGGAGTATACTAAAAACCAGTGAATCGTGTGCTTTACATGGATGAATTGTATGGTATGTGAATTGTATCTCAATAAAGCGGCTTTAAAAATATCATTACAACCCAAATAAAACCCTTTCTCTAAACCAAGAGGATTTATAGTCCTTTTATTTTAAGGGGCATTTGAGAAATTTAAAAATTCCAGGGGGTGGGGGCAAGATAACAGAGCCTCGTCTTCATGATAAGGCTATGCACATAAAGAAGCATTAGCTAATCCTGTCATCTGGGTTTCATAAATCTTCTATAAATACTGTATTTAAAGTGTTTATGGAGGGTGTGACCTCACTACAGTTCAGAGGCTCCCAACCAGCAGGTCCGGAAGTACCTGCAAAGTCTTCTCACCCAACTGTCTCTTCTCCGGTCACAGGGCCCAGGCTCCCTCCCACTTGCCTTCCAACTGGTCTGGCTCTTCTGCCTCCAGTTTGCCTGCTCTCCAATCCAGTCATCTCTCTCACACCCCAATCAGCTTAGATAAATTCCCTCCTCAAAACTTTTCACGAATGTGTTAATTCCAAAGGCCTTCTGTAAAACTCTTGTATTTTTTCCCTTGCATATTTTAACTAGCCTTATGATATTTCTAAAACAGGGCAGCCACTATGAAAAACAGTTTGGCAGTTCCTCAAAAAGTTAAACATAGAGTTACCACAGGACCCAGCCATTCTACTCCTAGGTATGTGCTGTGGTTGGCTTCTAGATGAAATTTTCCCTAATAAAAAGAAAAACGAAAACCAAAATAAAACTCTATTTGCGGTGTGAGTCCTCCGAAATACAGTTCAAATTCCTTAGTTGCCTGCCATTTACAGCCCCCTTTCAGAATCTAGCTCTCACCTGTCTCTCCAGTCACATCTTCAACACCCTCCCTTCTTTTCCTACACAATGCAAATATGTAACACTTACATTCCAGCCTCCAGCTACCCAGCCTTCCCAAATATGTCCCTGCTTCTGGGTCTCAGCACCTGTGTTTCCCTCTGCTGCAATACCCTCTCCCCTTTCCTGTCTGGGGAGCTATTATTTATTTTCCAAGACCCAGCTCCACAGCCTTAGGCAAACTTCATCACTCTTCACTGTGTTTCTACAGGTCCTCCCTCAAGGCTCCTAGGGCACCCTTTAATATAGTGTTTGTCATTATGCAAAAGTCTGCTTCCCTTTCACCAGCCTGGGAATTACAAGGGCAAGGAAATTCTGGGGACTAGCCCATAGTAGGTGCTCAAGAAACATCTGTAGAAAATGAAACTTATACTTGAAAGACAGATATAAACAAAGACTTAATTAAATAGGCTCTCTAGAAATTATACTGATTGATACCGCAAACTAATTTGGGGGCCAGATATAAAGAAACCATCAATGAGAACAGCTTCCTTCGTGTCAATGTAATCATGTGTATTATGTGCTTTAGGGGATGCATAAACAGGAACCAAAGCATACTGCTTATTATGACAAGGCGTTTACGCTGATTTGCATTTCTTTGCAAAACTCCGTAGGCATATAATTTTGTTAATTTGTGACAAACCTCAAAAACACACTTACCACCAATACCCTGATTGCAATATATACTTTCAAAGCACACAGAAATCATGTTCCTTTCAAAGGCTTCCAAAGGAGTCTTATGTGTGTTGTTTTGTTTGGTTTGTTTTTAAATTTGGGAATTTTAATGCAGATCATAATTTATAATTTAACCCGGGCCTAAGGGAAGAAGAGTGTCACAAGGATGTTCAAGGACCTGACCTAGCCTTCTTCTGAAGGTTGGCACCGCCAATTAATGCATGACCTTGAGAAAACTGTTTATTCTGAGACTCAGTTTCATCCTCAGTCAAATGAGAATAATTCCTACCTCAAGAGGTTGTTGAAATGCTTTAAAAAAGCAAAAACTTTGAAAACATGGGTTCCCTTTCTTCTCTCCTGAGATGGATCATTTGGAAAAGGTGGCGCCTGTTCAAGCTAAATCATTCAGCACTGATCTTTGGTAATAAGCACTTTCTAGAACAAAGACCAGTTTGAAGAAAAGTAAGAGCAAAAAACTGCCTAGTCCTTCAAATTTGCCCCGTGTATCTCTGGCCTCACTCAACTAACATCCACTGATTTGGATTAAAAGTTAAACCTGTTTGTCTTGTTCCTCTTTCAATTGACACAGGCAAGAGAAGGCAACAGAGCTCTCGGGAGAACTCTACCTTGTGAACGATATAAAATTTCAAACTGACAAGTAAACATCCGAAAAGCAAACTGCTATAAAGGCAAGACCTTGGTTCTGGGTCCTGCTCTCTCACTATCACTGGACAATTACTAACCAATCTAGGCCTCAGGTCCCCATCTGTGCATGGAGGGCGCTGACCAGGACATGGTGGCTATGATGACAACAGCAACCACCTGTTGTGTATCTGTGTACCATGCACTGTCCCAGGCATGCCCTCGCCCCGTCACAGTGCACATAGCATCCCACTTTGCACATAGAATTCCATTTTACAAATGAGGAAACTGAGGCCTCAGAGAGATTAAGTGACTTGCCTAAGCTTCTATAGCTAATAATAGTCTGCAAACTCTGATCTGTCTGACTCCAAAGCCTGTGCTATTTCCCCACTCAGACCTCCCACTCTTCCCCAGCTCAAAAGCCCTATTTTTCTGAGCTAAAAAAAATGACCTTGGTACTGTTGATAATTAAATCTCCAAAGCACTTCCAAATTCTAAATAGTCCATGAACCTGGCCAATGAAGAACTGCTGCAACGGTGTTTTCTTTATTGTGTCCAGAGTGGCTTATTCGTCACACTTTAAGCAGTTTTGCAATTATTTATGTATAACTTTGTCTACTCTGCTGCCCAATAATATCTTTAAGACTCATGTGTGTCTTATAATGGGCCCTATAGAACATACTGTACATATTTGGACCCGATAAAATCGAAATAAATGAAATGGAAAGAAATAGGAAAAAGTGAGTGGCACGAACTATACCGAAAAGTGGGCAGCAAGGTAAACTGACAAGAGCTTTGGAAAACTTGGCGACTACTTTCCAACCCTGGGTAGGTACCTAACCAGTCACTTCTCTGAGCTCCAGTTTTCTCATCTATTAAAGGGATCTCATATCTATACCACATGACTGGCCTGAATAATAAATACGGCCACTGACACAGCAGCTCCCTTCCTCAAGAAGTATGGAGAGTGCCTGGCTGACAATGACAAGCACATTGAACATTTCCAATCATTGCTGCTCTTTTAGTTAGGTTTTCTCCTGGGCTGTCCAATGACACAGATAAGAGTTGACCCTAAAACACACCATTTGTCCAAATTCTCTCCCGCCCGTTCTAAGGCGTATTTGTCTTTCTCTCAAGATGCCACGGCCATCTCCCTTTCACAGGGGAATAATGCCACCACCAAAGGCTGTTGAGGTCCTTGCACTCTGACTTCCCAGACAGGGTCAGAAAACCCGCCACTGCTTTTCTGCAGCTAACGGAAAACATTTGTGTCCACTCTGCCTGGTTTTTTTCTTAGGATTCTCCTCAGAATTTTTTTCCTTAATATATATTGCTGCCAAAAAAATAAAAGAGGATTTTATAGAACCATTGAGGAGTAAGGAAACTGAAAAGGAAAGGAAAGTACTCCTCTTACCATAAATAAGAGCAACATAATACCCACCTGGTAATAAGAAAGAGCTTTTTAACTTTTCAAAGTGCTTTCAGATTCATTACCTTACCCGAGCTTCACCACACAAGGGTGTTACTAGGTTTGCTTATTTTACAGATGAGGAAACTGAAGCCTGGAGAGATTCAATTATTATTGCCCGAGTCACACCTATGGCGTTAGCTTTATGTCAGGACTCAAACCCAGATCTGAGTAAATCCAAAGCTAGTATTGTTTCTATAGTACTTTGCCAAACTCACTTTGATCTCTTAAAAGGTCTATTTAGGAATCTAATTTATTCCTGTTTCACCTTTCACTCAAGCACAAACTTCACTATCTCAAAGGAAAATATTTAGAGCTAACACCTCATTTATCCAAAGTGGTCACTTGGCGGGCAACTTCGACTACATAGAACTCAGTTTCTATAAAATAAATAAAGATTCCAGCCTCTCAGCAATTAGAGACAAGACCAAGTCCTCGCATTAAAAGGCTAGGACCCCTTCAGGCCTGCACCTCTCATGGGTAATTTTTCTCTTTGAAAGAATTCTAGCAACCTTGATTATCTTTATCAAAAAAGACAGGTGCACTGACCACAAACAAAAAAAAAGTACAGACAACCTAACAATGCAGAAAGTGCCAGAACATTCAGTGTAGGGACAAAAAGCTCACTACACAATTCACTTGCCCTTAAGACATCCACTGTCCAACAACGCAGTGCTTCTAAAATTGACCTGATAAGAATCACCTGCAGCTTCTATGAAATACAGAATCCCAGGCTCTGGCCCAAAGCCTGAGGAATCTGAATATCCCAGGAAGAAGTCTGAGAATCTGTATTTCCTACCAGATGGGTCCCTTATTAGGTTAGTTTATGAAATATTGACATAGTAGGCATCCCCAAAATAATAATATTACTCCTCACATAATGTGTACTGTACTGACACATAGGATAGGGTTTCCCCATGAAAATAACCACCCTAGGAGGAAGCCCTTGACTTTGGTCTCACTGGCATCACGCTGTGACCAACTAGGCTTGCCGGCCCAAATAACTGCATAGGAAGGGGCAAAGAAAGAATCTAAAATTGACAGGTAATCAAAAGGGCTAAAAGTAGAAAAGTCCACCAGGTCTCCCCCAAAGGCAGCTACCCCTATGGAATATGTCTTAAGTATAAGAGAAAGTTAAGGAAGAAAGAAAAAAGAGCTAAGGAAAAAAAACTAGCCATTTTGGACAATGAGGAAATAGAGGTTTTTAACTAGTAAGAAAAGTCAACAGGGCTTACCTACTAAATGGAGGTTCCCTACTTTATGGCAATCCATGAAGGATGCTTGGCTGAGCAGTTCACCAGTCGTTTAATGGAAATATGTTTCTATACTCTGTGGTTCACCTGGTAAATTATCAAAACCTATTGAGTTATTAAAAACACATACTTACAGAATACCATAACCGAGCAAAAAAAAAAAAAAAAAAGAAGAAGAAGAAAAAAGAGAGAGAGGAAAAGTCACTCCTTGTGCTTACTTGTTTGTTTTTGATTATTACAAATTTCAGGAAGCAGGTAAAAGGACACCTCTGGCAAAGGAAAACTCTAGCCAGTTTCTCAGCATATTGGATTAACTCTAGTAGAAGCAGTGATTACCTTCCCTCCAGAATTAACGCCAACTTAAGCTAATTTTCAGCATTAATTCTATGGTCAAACATAAAACAATTCAATTAATGGGTGCAAGAGAGGAAGTGACTAGGTTTCTACATCACATGATTTACCAGCATAGCCTCATAAAATTGTTATAGCTAGGAGTCTGAGAGATGATCTAGATTCTCGTCTCTTCCCTTCACTGCAGTGACAAAGAAGCTGAAGCCCAGAGAATGCAAGTGAATTTTTCCAAAGTTGCACAACATCATAGTGGCAGCACAAGACCAGAACTCATGTCTCTAGGCTGGTCATTTTTGTGATGATTCACAGAGCGAATGTATGATGAAGAGCCCAGCAGAGTGGATGAATGAGGTAGACATTCAGCAAAGGTGTCTTTTCTCTCTACTAGAAATCGGTCACAGCCTGGTTGATGGTGACCTTGGACATTAGGCATAATCCCATCCAACTAGTCATTTTGCAGAGGAAAAAAAAAAACTGAGACCCACAGAAAACCCACTTGTCCACAACCACATCAATTACACAGTGGCATCGGCCAACCTGGAACTCAAAGCTTCTCTCTCCAAGTCTCTCTTTCTACTCACTATGCCACGTTGCCCCATCTCACTATTGAAAGTAAAGAGTTTAGTAATAATACATGACGACTGTCTCCATCCCATACGTGGAACCTGTTCTAGAGTTTTATCTCCACCATTTAATTGCAAATCAAAAATGTCCCCAAACATTCTGGAACAATCAAATTAAATAGCACTTCTGACCACCTAAATTCTACATTACTGACCAGAAGTCTTGGACCACCTTTATTCATCTGCTTTGATGCAAATGTGTAACTGGGAAATGTGGAGAGGCAGGACTTTCTGCAAACCGAGCTTCAGGATTTTCTGATGTAAATCTGAGTTTCAAGACTCTTCAGAGGGGGAAACGACTCCACTCATGTTGAACTGAGAATTGCAGATCAACTCATACTGACGTACGTGTGAATCTGTCCTTCCCTTCTCTGAGATGTGGTTTTCAGGTCTATAAAATGGAGATAATCTGTTCACAGGGGTTACGCTGAAGGGTACTTAAGTTAATTCATATAAGAAAGAGGCTAACAGAGTCAGAAAGACAGTTGGTGCTCCTGCCTCCTTGCCTGGGAACTGTCTCTGTCTCTGCCACTCTCCTGTAATCCCATACACCAGAACCAATGCACAAAAAACAGGAGGTAATAAATATTACTTAATTGAAATAACAAAATCAATTTCAGAAAAACTATAATGCAAAGATTCTTAACTATTTAAAAGCAATTATCCAGCAAAGATAGCTGTTCGATGGGAGATAAACTCCCATTGGTGTTATCTGACACCAGATTCTTTTGGCCTTCAAACAAGAGTGGACTTTTGTTTTTTCATCAAGAATTTAACATTCCTAAAAGGTATGTGAAACAAGTTAGACTACTTGCATATTTCCACTTACATAACACTTACATAGCACATCAGCTTTTATTTTTTCCAGATACTAGGAGATGAAGCTTGGTATATATTCCTGCGGGAGAATAAACAGAAAACTGTCTTTCTTTTTAATATATTAGTGCCTTGTAATCCAGACCATATGATCAATAAACTATATAAAAATTAAATCATACTGACAGTCTTAGGCAAAAAGTGAACTAAGTAGAAACAATTTTTTTTTTAGGACTGTGGTGTGTGGAATATTAAAATCACATGTTGTGCTATTAATTTTTCTTTTGGAAGCCAAATAGAGTTCTCCAGCATAAATATCTCAAGTAAATATTTATCTTACAAACAGATTTTCCTATTAAAGGTGTTAGAGAGGCATTTAATTAGTGATATCATTTGGCCTGTGCTTTGGGGAGACACTGATCAATAAGTCACTTTGAAAATGACTTTGTTGTCACAATGTCTCCTTAAAACAGGGAGCTACGTGCCTCTTATGATAAAATACATGGTCGGGAGTTCTGATACCTTACTGCTTTTGTGAGGTAAACAAGATCATCTGCTCAAACATAAGACCAACAGTGAATAAACACAATAAGCAGATAGGTTTAGAATATTAGCTTGAAGGGACATGGGGACAGTTGGGGCAAATGTGCACAAACACTCCTCTTACCTACACTTTCAATGCACAGTACAGAGTATCTTGGGGTTTCTATGTTCCTGACTAAACTACAGCTGGTGGGTGTGTCTCTTTACAAATTCCTTCACACTGCTTTTCTCCTTTCTTTAATAGGAATAAACCGTCTCTTGGGACTGCCTTCCGAAATCATAAGAGTGGAAGGGAAATTGTACAAAGGCTGTCAAGCATGCTCAAGCTCTGCTTTCCTAACCACAAAGTAGGAGGTAGGAGGGTACCCTGCCCAGGCAGTCTGGAAAGCTCTTATCCTACCACCAGCAAAACACACTCAAAACACTGGGAAGCCCCAGGAGAGTTTACAGCAAACAACTTCAATGTGTTTAGTGCTTCCTAGTACTCTCCCTGGACCAGGGAAGGTCTTTTAAAAATTCAGTAGCTTGGTTACAAGACTTTAGGTACTAATCTGTCCCACTATGCATGATAATAAGCCAGCTGCCTTCCGGAAGCTAGGTCCCCCAGTGACAATTCTTTACACAGCATCTTAATGACAAATTAATATTAAGAGAGGTGGAAATGGGATACGCCACCTAAACTGCAGTGACCTTTCTTCCCTGCACAGAGCACAGTTTCACCTTCAGCTGTCTCTCCGCATCTGAAGGGGGCCATTCTTATTTTCAAACTCTAAGGCTCCCACCTTTCTTCCACTCTCAAATTTACTATGGCTGGTCAAGAGGACACTGTACAATAAGGACATGGCTACAGAGAGTCAGGAACACCAGTGGAAGTATAACTCCAGCCTAAGAAGTCCCATATTTGCACAATCTGCATGGACAAATCCATTTCAAAGGGGACTTAAGTCTCCATGCAGGAGTTCTATTTTAAGGGAACTGAATTGGGAACACAGATGTTTCTTCAGTTAGCAGAGTTGGCAGAACAGCTCCTGGACCAAGTCCGAGTTCTTAATGCAGGAAGGGGCCTTGGAGAGCATCTCCCTCAACCCACTCATTCAACTGCTGAGGAAACTGAGGCCAGTGAGGCAGTTAGGTGGCACACCCAGCAAGTGGTAGAGTGGCAGTGTTCTGATGACAAGTACTCTGCACTTTCCATTACACCATGATTCGCTTTTTTTAAAAAAAAAATCCTACACTGACTTCAACCTTGGAACTGCTGTACATGCGTGTCAATAGCTTTCTCCTTCCCCCTACTGAGTTCATAAATCCTCCTCACCCTCCCACTCCAATGCCTTTCACTCCCACCGTTCTTCTAGCTGTGGCGTCTATCTTCGGCAAACGGACTAGCGCCTCAACTTTTCTGCGAGTACAATTAAAGTGTGGTCCCCAAACAAGATTGTGACTTGCTGTCCTAGTAGTGCCTCAGCGTGCTCACCGGTGAAATGGGGCTCCTCGCCCCTACTGCACAAAATCAGGCAGAGGGCTAGTTGCAACTGATGCCCAGGAAACTGCCTACCACCTGGCACACAGTAGGCACTCAGAGATTGACTGCTGAACCCACGCCTCGCACCAAGCCCGGGGAGAGCACCTTCAGGAGAGAAGCAAGTGAAAAGACCAGCTTGCCAAGCCTGGCCAGGCCAGGCAGCAAAGGCGGAAGGGTTGGATGTTTACATACAGCCAGGGGAAGATAGCTCGGCCCCAGGCAGGAGCCCGGCTCTCCGGGAGACCCATTTGACTTGGATGGAGGGCGACCAGCCAGCTAGCTCTACGCTGGCTCGAGATCTCAGTTCAACCAACTTCCCCTGTGCTACAGGAGCGAACCCACTTCTTCCGTGAGATCCCTGCCCGGGCTTCCAACTGGAGACGACTTTTACGGAGCTGGTTTACAGCTGCCTGCAAACGCACAAGCGCTCCCGAACACACTAGTTTGCAGGCCGGGAAGTCGGTGGGATCGGGGAGGGCGGAGGGGCTCGGGGCCGGGGAGGCGCGCAGGCTCCCCAGGAAGGCAGCGGGGCCCCCCGGAGCTGACAGCGCGGCGCGGCCCGGGGCCGGGCTGGGACGCGCGCCGAGGGCCGAGGGGCCGCGGGGCCGCGGGGCCGGGCTCACCCATGAAGAGGCAGAAGAGGTCGAGGCAGATGAGCAGCACCCGCTTGCTGCCGCTCTTCCTCGGGTTGTTGTTGAGCGCCGAGCTGCCGCCGTTCTTGCTCTCCGGGACGATCGCCTTGTCGTATTTGTAGTTTTGCATGGCGCAGGCTGTGGCGCGAGCCTCCCGCCCTCCCGAAGACGCCCCGCGACAGCAGCCACACACCCAGACGCCCGGGTCGCCTCCCGGCCGAGGCTACTCCGGAGAGCGGCGGGTCGGCCCCCGGCTCGGGGCGCGGCGAGGAGAGTGCAGCCCCGGCTGCCTGCTTCCAGCTGCAGACGGCGTTTTGTGCTTCCCCCTGCGCGCTTCTGCTCTCCTCTCTCTCAACCCCAACTCGCTCGAAAGTCCACGGGGAAGAGAGCCAAATCCCGAGCAGAAACTTTTGCAAGCTGCGCGGCTTGGGACGCGCTGGGCTGGCGCGCGCCCGTGTGCGGGAGCGAGAGTGGGCAGCGGGGCGCCCGGCCACCTTCCTCCGCAGCTGGGTGCTTAATGAATGGAGCTCCAGCGACTGCGGAGCGCCTGCCCCAACTCCGGCTTCGCCTCCTCCTCCTCCTCCTGCTGTTGCTGCTGCTGCCGCGGCGGCTGCTGCTGTGATCGCCCGGGTTTGTTTTCTGCACTTTTATTTCACGAGATCCTTTAAAAAGAGAGAGAGAGCGCGAGGGAGGGAGGGAGAGGGACCTCCTTACTTGGCTCCGGATGGGATTCCGAAAGCACAGCCCCTTTCTTAAGCTGCCTAAGACGTAGGATAATTAAGGCCACATTTTCCCCCACCCCCTTCCAAAAAAAAAAAAAAATCCTAAAAGGAAAAGTTACTCTCAAACCAGAGAATCCGGGAGCCCCTAGCGTTCAGAAGCACCAAATTGTCTCGAAAGGGAAAAAATATATAAATAAAAAGAAACGTTTTCTTGCTGGCCTGGGGTCTGGCACAAGTTGCGGTTGTACAGCTAAAATGCATTTCTTCTCCCTTACAAATCTGGGGCTTTCAAGTCTGTATCGTGACTTTAATTTTATCATCGTGAAAATACAATTTTCAAGGAAAACTGGCTTTTTAAAGATCTTATTAACACCCACCACTGGATACTGTGCTAAGTTTTGAGGATACTAAAATGAAAAAGACTGCACAACTCTGGAGCCACATCGCCTGGATTTGAATTCTGGCTGTGTCTCTGTGCCTCGGTTTCCCTATCTGTAAACTAGAAATAATAACTTTTTCTCCTAAGTGGGTAATTGTGAAGATTTAATTTAATCCAGGTAAACTGCTAGCACAGTGCCCAGTACATAGGGAATGCTCTGTAAGGGTTGGCCATTGGCCTTATTCCAGATTCTGGGAGAAGGAGTCCCAAGTCGTCCAACCTGTCTGCTGGCCTCAAGGTTCCTGTACCCCTACAGGGAATTCCAGAGCAACAGGAATGCCCTCCCACTTGCGTTTTGGGCAATCTAAAGCTTTTTCTTTAGAGGCTGTCATATTTTTAATCATTTTACGAGTTAATCTTTCTTCTAGATAGAGAATAAACATTTCCAGGGCAAGGGCCTTCCCTTATCTTCTATAGTGCCTAGCCTGGAGCCGGTCATACAGTGAACAATAAATGGACATTTCTTCCAGATGTCTCTTTTTGTGCATTTAGAAATGGAAATAGTTGTAGCTTTTTGATACATTGTATGGATGGTGTTCTTTCTTACACTGACTTGTTTCCAAGTTGGACAACCCTAAATGCAGCCATCAACCACTGGCTCATCCTTAGACAGTCCTTTCCCACTCCGCAGCCCTGCTCCCCTGCGTCCTCTGCTACAATGCACACCCTTCCCTTCTCTAGCTAGCTTTCCTGTCCTCTGAAACGTCACCCCCTCTGTGAGCCCTTTCTTGACCCCTGCACAGAATTAACTTCACGCTCAACACTTTGTTTATAACACTCTTGTAACACTTATCTCAGTCTGATTTGGTGTTATAGTTAGTAGTAACTAGTCAGCTGTATAGATTATCACCTCCGCAGCATCCCTCTAGTGCCTAGCACAAGGTTTGGTGTCTGCTGGACTAAGCTCAAGTTAGGACTGGTTAGCAAGTGGGCTGGCAAAATTGCTGTCTTCTGGAAGCAAGAGTAACTGACTCTCCAAAGCAGTTTTGGAGCTGAAGCAAGCAGCTGCCAATCAGACACAGCACTCTCTATTCAAATAGCAGCAGGTAAAAACCAGGGCAACTAACAAGACAGATACTTCAGATAGCTTTTCAGTAAGAAATACCTTCTCCATGCCATAATTATTTGCATTCTTAAAGGAATTTAGGCTTCCAGTATTGTTTCCTTGTCCATTCAACCCTGTTTGTAATTATAATCATCCTCGAAATTCTAAATCACCCAGCCATGTCTTTGGAACTCCAATCTGAAAGTAACTGCAAACTTTCTCAAAACTGTAGCCCTCTCTGATCTTTCCCTCCTTTGTGTTCCAAAAGTCTTTCAGCATCTGTGCCACTCAGGTAGCCACTTATATTCCACTGTATACTACCCTGTCCTATTTCACTTTTCACAAGTGGTTGTCATTTATCTCTCAAAGATTGTTAGCTCCATGAGGGGAGAGGCTTGACTTTGATGCCCTAAGAAATAGTGGTAAGATCCAAAGCCAAAGAGAGAAACAGAGATTAAGTAAATTTTATAGTTACCTCCTTTATGTTTATGTTTCCTGTCTGCTTTTCCTTATGTGTGAAATGATTTTTATTAATTTAAGAATAAACGTATTTTTAAAAGTCAGACTTTTACCATAGTTAAATAATATCGTAATTCAGCAATAATTGCTGGTTTTTTAAAAGGTTACTGGGTAAGATTGTTAACTTTAGCTGGCACGAGATTGAACACTAGGAAACTATTTTTCTTTAAGATTCTCTGGATTAAACTCAACTACCTATTAAGAAGGATAAAAATCTGTTATTCCAAAAGCGGATAAAAGAGAAAGCCAATGGATGTTTAAATAAGAGTTTTATATTTCCATTTATAAGGCTCTGTGGGCTATTTTTTTCATAACTAAAAGATCATAGTGTTAATTGGTGCATGTAGTTCTATGCAAACAAGTATTATATTTGGATAACTCTTCAAGGGAACAGAACACAAGAAATACTTGTTAAAATGGACTTGAACCAGTCATAAAATACAGTGTCAATATCATTCTTTAGATAATAGGAAATAACACCGCCTAACTAGATACATAAATTTTTAAGGCCTCTTGGTTTTAATTGCTAAAGTCGAACAATCTTACCAGCAAATAAAATGCAATGAAACAGACTTGAGAGCTTAGGATGGTGTCATTTCAAAGTAATTAAGTAATTAGAATTCCTGGTAAACATAGCTTATCAAAATTCGCACATTAAAATGACATTTGGTTGATTAAACTAGTCTGCATGAAAACTATAACATCAGCAGGAATAAATGCCTTTTTAAGATTAACTTATTATGTGTGGCAACAACAGCACATCATTCTTGAATAACTGATACCTCCCAAGAGATTTAAATGGACTTCATTTCTAAGATCTCTTGTTACCTCATAATTTTCTTTCTCTCTCTTTTAAACTCCTAGCATTTAATAATCAATGGTTTTTATTTTAGAAAAGATATGAATTGACTCTGGAAATATTTAAGGGAAAAGTAGCTGAGTCCTTTTATATACAACTGTGTAGTCAAAAGGTCAAAGCTCAAACTTCTTAAGCCATTGAAATTAACTTAGGAAGACACAGAGATTTTGGCTAAGAGGTACCCAGTTATCCAGGTTCTTCAAAACTTGCATTTACATTCCACCTCTGGTTTTTAACAAAATTGCTGGCTTGCTGCCGTCAATGTTGGATTCGATATTATGAGTGCTTCCACAGGACCGAATGGAGGTGTCCACGGTAACACTCCTGAGAAAAGGCAGGAAGGAGTAGGGGAGTTGAGGTCAGAAAATCTTGAATCTGCTGTTTGACCTGAGGCAACATGAGTAACCTCTCTGAACCAGAGTTTCCTTAACTTTTTAAATGCAGCTGGCATTTTTCTATAGTTCTGGGGAGAATTAAAAAATTATAAAATGAAATAATACATTTGAAAATTCCTGGTACACAATAGGCAGTCAACAAATATTAGTAGAATGTTAATATTTTAAATGAATGCTTTATTTCTACAATACACTTAAGTTAAATAGAGCTGTTCAAAATCCATTTATCAAGTACCAACTCTGAACATACCACTTAATTGTAGCCATCCTTCTATAAATGAAGTAACACCTTCAGCTTCTCTGTTCCTAACTATCTTTTTTAAATGTGCAATTTCTTCAGGTTTCTGAAAGTAGTAAATCAAAATGCTTATTTTCTTGGACAATTTATTTATATATTGTTTTTATCAGGAATGTTGTGAAATCCAAGAAAAGCTATTTGCTTAAGCTAAATATTTTGTTCAAGTGAGAGTACTTTCATTGTAAGAGCGCTTTCACATCTATTATCTTATTTTATCCTCACAGCTCACTGAGGTAGGTGGGGTTGCTATCATTAGTCCCATTTTACGGATGAGAAAACTGAGGCAAGCCCATTTAACTGGATAGAACTGGTTTTCCCCATAGGTAAAATGGAAATGATTCTAACATTAGCTCATGCATGGTAAAGTGTATAATGCTTTATAGTTTTAATATTTATAATACAGTTATACCCTTTACAGTTTATAATGCCATTTATATTCACTGATCTCATTTCCAAGTAGATTAGGCAGAGATTATTATCCTTGTTTTTAAAATAAGTAAAATGAATCTTGGAAAGATAAGAGATTTGCTTAAGGTTGGGGGTGAGGAGATTCCTGAATCACCACTGTAATCCAGGTCTCTTCATTTCTAAATTAGGATTTTTTTTTCTTTACCCTACAATGTCTCACTCCCAAACGTGCTCAGAAATTTCTGCTTCTCAACAGTGATTTCACAGAGTGACTTAGAGGCACTGCAGAATTAGCCTCATTCATTTAGTAAGAGACAGAGAAGTTTTATTTTGTTTTGTTGTTTCTTGCAGGCTTGAAAGGGAACAACATCGTTGCACCTTGTGTCTCTGAAGCAGGAGATTTGGATTCATAATTTGTCAAACAGTTTTTTGTTACAAAAAGGGAGCTCTCAGAACACAAAACAGTGGTGGTGCCATAAAGTAGGCTTGGATTCATCTCAGTATTTTCACGTTTCCACAATCTTTTCTTTTGCTAAAAATTAGAAAAGTTAACGGATAAGCTTTAGATAATTCAAACATTTAATATTTTTCATTAAAAAAAAGAAGAAGAAAAGCAGAATCTAGAATGGCTGGAGGAACTTGCAAATAGATGCTGCTGGAGAATCTAGAACTGGTTAAACTGGAGTTTGACTCCTGCCTCAAAAGGAGACTGATGCTGCCACCTTGTGTCACTATGGGAAAATGCCATGACTCCCAAACAGTGAAATTGTAGTCACCAGGGAATGGGAAATGATTAAAATGGGAAGTGAGAACTTTTGTATCATACATAAAATAGTAGCCAACAGTTATTAGATCTTGATTATCTAGATATTGCTCACTCATTCAATAGATATTTGTTGGAGCATCTATTATGTACCAAACACTCTTCTAGCAGCTAGGGATATGGCAGTGAATAAAACAGACAAAAATTCCTGTACTCATTGAGCCTTTAGGCTTCTAATTATTTGATATGTATTAACTCATTTAATATTCTAAACAATGCTATGAGGAAAGTTCTCCCATTTTACAGAGGATGCTACTGAGGCACTCGGAGGTTAAGTAACTAGTTAAAGATCACGTGGCTCCTTAGTGATCGAGCCTGGATTTGAACCCAGGTGGTCTATAGGAGGCACCAAGACTTAAAACATTAACTGACACTGGATAAACTGTCCTCTGTCTAAGGTACACAGAGAAAGATTAGTGGTTTCTGAAGTGGTACTTTAGCCGTGTATGTCTGAGAGGAGAGAGTGGAAGGGTGTATATGTGATGTGTGTGTGTATACATATAAATTGCATGTATTTATTCACTGAATTCATATGTATATATTGTCTATATATATACTTACTGTATACATGTATGTCTATTCACTGTATGTGTATTTATTCACTCATCAAATCTCACGAGTACTTTTTCTATGCTAGGATTTATGCTAGGAGCTAGAGAAAATCAAATTAAAGCTTATGATCTCTTTCTTCACATAACTCGTTTTTAGTAGGAGAAAAACATTTAAACAGATACTCGAAATATTATCATGGCATTTATTTTATTATAAATTTTAATTTTTTTTTCAGAACTCTATAATCTCCTTCAGACATAAACCAAACCATGTGCCTAGCATGGTACATAATAAGAATTCAAAAAGCAGTTGTTGAATGAATGAGTAGAAGAAAGTTACAAGCTCGACAAAAGGATATCAGGGAAAACGTCAATGAGCAAATAAGTTGTAGTTGCGTGATAAAGTTGAAAAGGGTGTATAATAACTTGAGTACATAGAAACAAAGTATAAAGCCTCTACTTCACACTATGTACAAAACTTAATCCCAGATGGATCGTCGACATAAATATGAATAATAAAACAGAGCTTCTAGAATAAACTGAAGCAGAATATATTCATGATCTTATGACAGGCAAAGACTTCTTGTACAGGAATAAAAAGCATTCATTACAAAAGAAAAGATTGTTAAATTGGAATTCTTTAAAATCGAGAACTTGTATTTATAAAATACACCAGAGCTTGCCAAACTATCAACAGTGAACTAAACCCAGTCTGCCACGTCTTTGTGAGAGAGTAAGACCCCATTTCTAAAAAACAAATGAACAAACATACAAACAAACAAAAAAAACAAAAACAAAAAAACTCCAAATTTTTTTAAAAGGGAGAGATCAAAAGCCTTCAACAGTTACTTCCCAAAAGAGGATATATGATTGCCCGGTTAAGCATATGACAAAGTGCTCAACATCATTAGTCATTAGGGAAATGCAAATTAAAACCACAATGAAATATCACTGTGTATAACTATATACCCATCAGAATGGCTAATATTGCAAAGCCTGACAAAATCAAGTGGTAAGGATATGGACTAACTGGAGAGAAAACTGGTATAGCTACTTTGAAAAACTCCTGGGTAGAATCTGCTACAACTAAATATACGCCTATTCTGTAGCCCAACAATTCCACTCCTAGAGACATGCCCATCAAAAATGAGGGCGTATATCCACCAAAAGACTTGTACTAGAACATTCATAGCCACTTTATTCATTATAGCTCACAAATGGAATTGTGAACAAATTAACACAAATTAGAATTACTAGATAAATTATGGCATATTAAACAGCGGATACCATGCAGTAGTGAAAAAGAGTAAACTACAGCTACACAGAGGAACTTGGTTGGATCTCTCAGATACATTGTTGGAAAAAAGAAATTTACACAAGAATGCATACTATAGGGCTTAAGAAGTTCAAAGCAGGTAGCTAGTTTATGGCAATAGAACTCAGAGTAGAGGTCACCTTTGTGGAGGAGATTATAAAGTGAGAAGAAGCTTTCTGAATGCCTGATTTAGATGGTTGTTACATGGGTGTACACATATGTAAAAATTAGTAGCGTGACATTGATATGTGAACTTAAAGGTTTTGTACCTATTGGGTGTATGTTGTACTGCAACAAAGACTTAAACTATAAAAAAGTAGAAAAAGTATGAATGAAAGAATGAATAAAGAAGGCAACTTAGCTAGTCTGGTATGAATGGGAATAGGGATAAATGGAAGAATTTCTTCAATTCTCCAGATTGGTAACATTGATTATATTTATCCATTTGATGTCTGGCCAACAAAGAATTAATAATTATTTTGCAAGTTTAACCCACTTACTTATCACAACTCCAAAACAGATGCCAACCTCACCTTTCCCTTGGCCCATATTAATAGCTATGGCCATGTGAACATTTCCACCTCAGATAATTCTCAATCATCTACTTCACTTAGTTCTGTATAGACACTCCCTCAAGAAGACAGAAAAGAAAGAAAAGCACTTCTAAAAGACAACCTTTCCATTTGGAAAAAAAGAAACAGAGGAGGAATGTGGCAAAGTTAATGACAGGGGCAAAAAGAAACTAAAACACCCATGTTGAGTATAGTGGATTTAATGGCAGCCCCCAGAATGGTATGCTCATATCCTAATGGCCAGAACCTGTGACTGTGATCTCATTTGGAAAAAGGGTCTTCGAAGATGTGATTGAGTTAAGGATGTTTAGACAAGATCACTCTGAATTACCCAGATGAGCCCTCAATCCAATGACAAGTGTCCTTACAAGAGACAAAAGAGGAGAAGATAAGGGCACTCAGAGAAGGCTGTGTGAAGTTGGAGGTAGAGCTCGGAATGATGCAGCCAGAAATGCTGAGACAGCCATCAGAAGGCAAAAAAGACAAGCAACAGGCTCTCCCCACAAGCCCCTGAAGAAATGTGGCCCTGCCGGAGTTTGGACTTTCAGCCCCCAGAGCTGGAGAGAACACACTTCTGTTGTTTTAAATCACCCAATTTGTAATACTCAGTTACAGCAGCCCTAGAAACAAATACATCGAGTTACTAAGTGTATTATCTTCCTTAGTCCAATAGAAACTTTTTAATTTCTTTAAATTTTGGAGGATGGGAAAATGAGATACAGAATGACTGGGACCTAACAAGCAGGGCCTTTGCACGGGATGTTCCCGGTGTGGGAATGCTCCCCTCCTCCAGGCCCTTACCTGATGCACCCAGCCTGCATCTCTGTGACGCCCTTGCTTTATTTTTCCCCATAGACTTTATCTGACACGGCACATTCTAGTTGTTCCTTTCCTGTCTTCCCCTGCTCTGCTTCAAACTCCATTAGGACAAGAACATTTCCCCCCTTCTGTCTCCCTAGTGCCTGATGCTCAGTAAATATTTGTTGAGTAAATTAGGAAATAAACGAATGAATGAGTGAGTGAATGAATGAAGGACTAGCAGGGATGGCTCACACAAAGGCCTCAGGAAGAGTTCATGACACTTTCAGATACTGTCAAAGTAGAGTCCCTGCTGGAGGAGGCTTGCGTCAGGTTATTCGTTAGATAAAAAACATGGCGGTTGGTCTCACAGCAGTGGCGTTCCAAACCAGCCCCACTTTTCTCAGGAATTAGACAGTCTGCTTCCCTACCTGCACCCAAGTCCGTATTTCCTCATTGCATCCTGCCTCCTCGACTTGGATCGGCCTCCTCCCTTAGATGTTCCTTTCTCTATTTTCCCCTCCTCGGGCAATGGTCACTGGTCTTTATCTCCCATCTTCAACTGTTGGACAATGTAGTGGGCTTTCCCGTGCTGAGAAAGTGTCTAGGCTAATCTAATTCAAATAAAAGTTAAAAGATCAATTAAGACAAAATTCAGGTGGAAAAATCAGGAAGGAAATTTTAGTAGCGTTCTTTGAACATCTAGTACACGCTGGTTCCTTTGCTATGCATTATCTCATCTCTTCATGTCAACCCTGTGAGATAGTAGCATTAGCTACCACTTAAATCTGCTTCCTATGTGCCAGCCTTAAGCTCCTTGCATATGTTATCTAATGCGTACGTTATTTAACAACCCTGTGAGATAGGTGCTATTATTATCCCCATTTTGGGATTAAGAAAATGAGACTCAAAGAGATTAGGTAACTTGCCCAGGGTCATACAACTATAATCATGTTGGAGCCAGGATCCAAATGCAAGCAGTTGGGGGTCCAAAGTCTGTGCTCTTAATCAACAGCTGTAATTACCCAGTCAATTATTATTTGGCTATTATAGGTTATGTTGTATCCATTTTACAGGTGAAGGAATCAGAAAAAAGAATAACTTTTTTTCAATGTCACATAGCTAGTAAATGGCAGAGCCAATATTTGAACCCAATCTAAACTACATGTCAAACTGTTTGTGTACCTGTCCACTTGGTTGTTTTCAAATCCATCTCAAATTTAGGATATTCAGAACGACACCATTCAAAACTAGTCTTTCCCTGGGATCTCCATCTAAGTAAATGGACTCTCCATCTACCCACATCCTTCAGGCCCTGCATCCACTCAGTCACCAACCTTCATTGATTCTCTCCCCGACATAGATCCAAAGCCCATCTCTTATCTCTGTCTCCACAGCAACCATCCTTTCTTCCCAATCTACTGCAATAACTTTTAATTGCTCTCCCAATTCTACACTTGTCCATGGCGAATTCTCCACACATTAGCCAGACAGTATAATTTCTAAAATGGAAATCAGATTATGTCACTTACTTGCTGAAGTCCCTTTAACTTTTTCTTTGGGGCTTCTGATCAAATTCTGAATCCTTCATATCAGGGTCCTTATCTAATTCTCCAGCTTATTTTGCCCCTTGTTCGTGTGCTCTAGGGATGTTGGCCTTCTCCCCATTCCTCACAGATAATAAATTTCTTACCAATTTGGGGCCTTTACATAACACTGCTTCTTTTATTAGGTGCTTTCTCTCCCTTCTTTTACCTAACTCCTTTTCTAAAAAATAGAATTATAGAAATGGAATTTATATTCCATAAAATACACCCATTTGTAGTGTATAATTCAATGATTTTTGCAAATGCACAAGGATGAGCTCCATCACTACAATCAATTTTAGAAATATTTATCATCCCTAAGAGAAACCCTATACCCATTAGCAGTCACCCCTATTTCCTCCAACCCCTCCTGCCCCGATAGTCACTAATACACTTTCTGTCTCTATGGATCTGCCCATTCTGGACATTTCATATAAAGACAGTCATATTAATACAGTGTGTGGTCTTTTGTGACTGGCTTCTTTCACTTAGGATAATGTTTTCAAGGTTCATCCAAATTGTAGCACAAATCAGTTCTTCACTCTTTCTTTATTGCTAAACATTATTCCACTGTGTGGGTACAACACATTTTTGTTTATACATTCATTTGGTGACATTTGGGTTGTTTCCACTTCTTGGCTATTACGAATAATGGTACTATAATCATTTGTGCCACTAAAGGGACTTTAGCTTTTACTCTAAATTTAAAAAAAAAAAACAAAACTTCATTTTAGACCAGGGGTCAGAGAAGTGATGATCTGACTTAAGTTTTAAAAAAAATCATTCTGGCCATTTTGAGACCAGACTGGGTGTGGGCAAAGGTACAAGCAAGGAGTCTGGTTTAGAGACTATTGCAATAACCCAGGACGGAGGCGACTGTGGATTGAATTACGGTGGTAGTGGTCGACTAGGTGGGGAGGGTGGTGAGTTTCTGGATATATTTTGAAGGTAGAGCCAACAGGATTTGTTGATAAAATGGATATGTGGTAAGAGAAAAGAGAGCTATCAAAGATGACTCCAGGGATTTTAGCCCGAGTATGTAGAAGGATGGAGGAGCTGCCATCAACGGAGAGGAGAAGGACTAAGAGTGAAGCAGACCTGGAGAGGGAAGATCAGGAGTTCAGTTTTGGACACATTAAACTTGAAATATCTACTAGATATGCAAGTGTCAAGATGTCAAGTAGACAGACAGATATATGTTACTATTATAGATATCGTTTTATTTGTCCTGATAACATGAAATAACTAGCATTACTAATTTGATTTTTATTCATTCAGTAAACAGTGAGTATCTATTCTACATAAGGCACAACTATAGATATCCAATAAAGGTAATTTAACTCTGTTTATGCCTCAAATAGTATTCTGCATGTTGCCCGCAATCAGTGAAGCAGTGTGGGGGCTGAAGACCTATATATTGGTTCTGTCTCTATTCTGACTGATTATGTGATCTTGGGCAAATATATTTACCTATCATAGGCCTCAGTTTCTTCAACTTAAAATGGGCAGTTGTGCAAGAAGTTGGCCAAGAATCTCCCTCCACCACACACACACAAACACACACTCCTAAAAATACTTCAGTATGCTTATCTCAATTGAAAATTGTTTTTTCCCAGGTGACATCATTTCCTTGGAACTTTTCTGGGGAAGGCAACTCCTTTTCCTTCTGCTGTTACTTCACACTGGACAAGGAAAAAAGAATTTGGTCTATATATCCTAACTCTCCATAGCCACTTTCATATTGTTGTTTCTCTACCATGAACTTAACGATCTCTCTTCTTTAAACAACAAATAAATCTTTTATTATTATTATAAGAGTAATACATATTCAATGTAGACAAAAACTCAAATTATGTTGCCTTTCCTTTTCCTTTACTAATTTCTCATAACTCTGTGCTCATACCTTTGACAAGGCCTTTGTAACATTCTGTCTGCTGTCATAGTTATTTGTGGGCTCTGAGAGTGTATATTTCATGATGCCAGTGATTGTCTCATGCTCATTTTTGCCATTCTCATAGGGTTCAGGTCAGGGCCTTGTCAGTAACAAAATACTATGCTCAATTAATGAATGACAGAATAAACCATCTATAAAATAAATTTTCTAAAATACAATAAAATAAAATTTCCCGGAAGGAAACTTCTGCTACCTGTGAGTGGGTTTTTTGCTCTTTTGAGCTCTTTTATATTATCATTAAACCCCCTTTGATTTCAAACACATCATGAGGTCATTGGAATTCTCTCTGGCACATGCAAGGTATTTCTAATTTTTTTAAAAAGTAGCATAGTGCAGAGATAATTGCAATTAGAGTCAGCAATCTGAATTCCAGATTTGTCGCTAAATAGCTGTATGCCTTTGGGTAATTTTCTGTCTCTCCCAGACCCTCAGTTCCAATGTGACAAAGTAAGAATTACAGACCTTATGCACTGGGTTGACGTGGGAATTCAATGAGATAACAAATGTGGAAATTCTTCGCAGAATGAAATGACTATTAAAAAGCATCTTTTTAAAAAAATAATTTCTGAGAAGACATACTATTATTACATTATTTTTACTGTTAAAATGATCAAAATTCTTCAGTAGAATAATTTAGCAGGCTCCTAGTTTAATGCTAAGATTTGATAGGAACTTAACCTGAGAGTCATGCTCTGTAATTTTTCAATTAAGGGGACACACAAATATATCCATAACAATTATAGAAATTTATGTAATCTTAGGGCTGCCACATGTGCTGCAGAGCTCCGAGATCTCCATCCACAAAGACCCCAATGAAGCCTCCTGGAGCTTCATTGGGAGCTTCAGCACAGTGGTCTTGGCGGTTACCCATGTAGTTAGTTAGTTACAAGAAGAATTGAGAGACTAATTATGGGTTACCTAACAAATTCTGAGTGTGTTGAGTTATACTGTGTATTCATAATGAATTCTTAAACTGCATATGTTCCTCTTGATCATTACTAATACTAAAAACATGATGAAAAAGCATGTCAAATATCCAAAGGATTAAGTTGAGATGGGATAGCTAACTAGATAGAAAGAGAGAGATATGTACAGATATAAATTCATCCTTCCTTGGCCTAGGTGCTTCACATCATTTTATTAACATAGGTCTGGATCTCATTCTCCACTAAGAACTGTTTTGAAACAATGTGTTTCAAAATTAACATATTTGTTAAAATGAACATATTCCAGTAAATTAATTATAATGTCTAAAAATACAGGCAAATGTATTACCTAGGTATATTTAAATACATAAGTACTGCACTACACAACTTTTCTGATGTTACATAGCTGTTATGCATGTGTGGATTTACCCATTTATTCAAATAAACACCAATGGAAATTTACCCTGTGTTAAGGACTAGAAACAAATTGAAGCAAAAAGAGGGGAAAAAATAATGATCATCCCTAATTTTTATGGGGCAAAATCATCCCCAGGTAGGAAAGAGTTAAGACATATGAGTCAGTGTGCTATTCAGGTTGATCATTTGACAAAAGGGATTGTTTTGAGTAGGACATTGAACCATTACCATATGTGTGTCACTCCAGGCCGGGGGAAGAAGTTTTAAAGCTCTTTGTGAGCCAAATACAAAGCTATGAATGCTGGAAGAGGAAGATCCTTTTCCATTCCCTGGCAGGTCCAGTGATGCTAGGAAGGGAAGAAGCAGCAGCTTTGGCAGGAGCCCGGCAAGTGCCAGAGCAGCAAGGACGCCTGGAGCAGCAACAGCAGGAGGAAAACTTCATCCAGGATCCCAGGGAAGAAGGCAGGCACTTGGGCAGCTTGGGATCCTGGTGACTTCACTAAAAAAAGGGTTATAATGTCAAAGGTAATACCATAATAACAAGAAAAGGGAGTTACACAAAGGGACTTTGTTATCCTTCAATCTTTTACAAGAGTGACAAGCCTATTTATCCTTAAAAAAATAGGGCTGGGCAAGGTGGCTCACGCCTGTAATCCTAGCACTCTGGGAGGCCCAGGCGGGCGGATTGCTCAAGGTCAGGAGTTCGAAACCAGCCTGAGCAAGGGCGAGAACCCATCTCTACTGATAATAGAAACAAATTAATTGGCCAACTAAATATATATAGAAAAAATTAACCGGGCATGGTGGCGCATGCCTGTAGTCCCAGCTACTCGGGAGGCTGAGGCAGAAGGATTGCCTCAGCCCAGGAGTTTGATGTTGCTGTGAGCTATGCTGACGCCATGGCACTCTAGCCCAGGCAACAGAGTGAGACTCTGTCTCAAAAAAAAATTTAAAAAATAAAAAAATAAATAAAAGAAAGCTCTCCTTTTTAACAATATTACTTAAACTCAAACTTTCTATTTATTAACCCAGTTGATATTATCATAATAAAGAAGACATTATTTTATAGTTGAATCTGGGAGAAAAATATTGTCTAATGCCCTAACCTATGCATTGGAGTGAAGGTGAAGGTGCATGTCCCAAGGTAATCACACATAAAGTGCATTTATGCCCTTGAGCATTCTTTGTAGGTCACTCTTCAGGGATAATGAGTAATTATTCAGCTTCCAGGATTTGGTACAGACACTCTCACTTTAAACAGGATGGGAAACCCAGGAAAAAAAGTTAGGGTTAATGTTTGAGGAAGTCTCTTAAGATGTAATAGACATGTTTCTGAATTCTTTTTTTGGAAGGGAGTGGCTGTCCTCCTTGGATTGCCTAACTGATTCATTTGATTCATCCTGATATTGTTATAGTTAAGAGTTTGGAGTCAGACAGACTACTATTTATTTATCAGTATGTGTAGCCGTGGGCAAGTTACTTCAGCTCTTGGTTCCTGGGTTTCCTGATCTGTTAAACGAGGAGAGCTATATCTGCTTTGCAGTGTTACTGTGCAGATTAAATAATGAATGTACCTAAAGTGTTAAGTAAAATGCCCAATTCATGGTGTTTTATATTTCAGCAACATAGCAGGACTACTCCTTACAAATTACGTTCTATAACAGAGGATTAACTGCACGTTTGGTAATCAAAATGCCTAAATTTCTAAAAGATAGACAAATTACAAAAGAAGTGTAATTGTCTGTATCAGGCAAGCATATTCTTCCAAACACAAAGGGCTAAAGATAAAAACATGAGATTGAGAGCGCACATAGGCCAATAAAAATCTTTATCTGAAAAAGCTCAAGAGGCTGTTTAAATTCTTCCTAGGCTTTGTCATGCTGACCTCTGGATTATTTGATTGCATCTAAATAGGAGGAAGGGTGATAGAATCTAAACTCCTCCCCTCTGCAATTTACAAGTTGCAAAACTGGTCTAAGTGTCCACCTTTGCCACAGAAAGAAAGCACCTCAGCAAAATTATTCCTTTAATGTATAAAAATAATCAACTCTCAGAGCTGGAAAGACTCTTAAGGTGGCTTGGACCACAGCCTCCTTTTACAAGAAGGAGACTAAGAGATTTGCTTAAGACAGAGAAAAACCAAGATCCCAGATCTTCTCATTCCTGTGCACTTTCCACTGTACCACATAGTTTCTATTTTGTTTTACATATGAAGGATTCTGCTTTACCAAAGAATTAGAGGCAAGAAAGAACCTTCGTGTATCTATTCCTGTACTTCCTAATACATAAGGCATTTACATGTGGTTTTCAACCAAAAATATTTGGAAACATATGATAACATTTTTTCATAGTCTCTATGACTGGAGGTTACTATATGCACATAGTGATTGGGACCCAGGAATGTTGCAAAATGCAGCATAATCATGCACAATGCAACAGTGGTCCTGTTGGAAAAAAATTATGTACTGAATATAGCCCAGGAAGTATGCTGCTAAATGCTTAAATACATTATATCTCATTTAATTCACATAATAAATATGATATATACTACCAAAATTTCCATTTTACAGAGTGAGAAATCCATGCACCGAGGGGAAGACCTGTATGTATATATGCATGCATATGTGTATATCTATGTATTGGCATTTTCCTCAAAACCAATTTTTAGGATCAAAATAAAGAATACAGACATACTCCATCTTTTTGCACTTCACTTTATCACGCTTCACAGATACTACCTTTTTACAAATTGAAGGTTTGTGGTAACCCTAAGTCGAGCAAGGCTGTCACTATAATTTTTTGAACAGCATTGCTCCCTTTGTGTCTCTATGTCACATTGGGTAATTCTCATATATTTCAAACATCCTGACTATTATTATATCTGTTATGATTATCTGTGATCAGTGATGCTACTATTGTAATTGTTTGGGGGCACTACAAACTGCACCCCAATAAGACAGCGAACTTAATTAATAAAGGGGGTGTGTGTTCTGACTGCTCCACTGATCAGCCATTCCCCCGTCTCTCTCCCTCTCGCTGGGCGTCCTTATTCCCTGAAATACAACGATATTGAAATTAGGCCAATTAATAACCTTACAATGGCCTCTAAGTATCCAAGTAAAAGGAAAAGTCACACATCTCTCATTTTAAATCAAAAGCTAGAAATGATTAAACTTAGTGAGGAAGGCATGTTGAAAGCCAAGATAGGCCAAAAGCTAGGCCCCTTGCACCAAACACTTAGCCAAGTTGTAAAAGCAAAGGAAAAGCTCTTGAAGGAAATTAAAAGTGCTACTCCAGTGCTACCCACAAATGATAAGAAAGCGAAACAGTCTTATTGCTGACATGGAGAAGGTTTTAGTGGACTGGACAGAAGATCAAACCAGCCACAATATTCCCTTAAGCCAAAGCCTAATCCAGAGCAAGACCTTAGCTCCCTTCAATTCTATGAAGGCTGAGAGAGGTGAGGAAGCTGCAGAAGAAATGTTGAAGCTTTGCAGAGGTTGGTTCATGTGGTTAAGGAAAAAAGCTGTCTCTATAACATAAAGTGCAAGGTGAATCAACAAATGCTGATGTAGAAGCTGCAGCAAGTTATCCAGAAGATCTAGCTAAGATCACTGATGAAGGTGGCTACGCTAGACAGCAGGTGTTCAATGTAGA
>CAUYRT010101851.1:0-17494 GCA_963574885.1 Lepilemur ruficaudatus
ACATGGGATGATGGATGCTGAGACGGTGCAATGAGCTAATGCACAGAAAGCCGTCGCTCTGCACCTTGCACACCCGAGGTGCTCAGTAAGTGGGAATGGCGCAGACTGTCAGCGCCTTCCTCCTGTCCCTCCCTGTGCGCATCCGCTGCAGTGTCCCCTCTGCAGACGGCCTTGCTCTGCTTCTCTGCTCCACGGGGTGAACTGTGGTGCTCTGTAGCTCCCAGCCCTCATACTATAGTTTCAGCTCCAAGGGGACACTGTGTGTTTCTCAGGCACCACTGTACTGTACCCAGGGTGACAGAGTCAGACTGTGTCTCAAAAAAAAAAAATAAAAGGATTGATTGTAACTTACCTTAAAGTTATAAGTGAAAGAAAGAACATGTCTGTCTAAAGGCAGATGGTCAACATTAGACACTAGACACTTAAAAACAGGAATTGGAGAGAAAGCAAGCTCTCAGGGCCTACCCAGTGCAGTCAAGTCCTAGGGCCTTGCTCAGCTTATCGAATTGTCTGGAATTCCCCCTGTCAGGTGCATGTCTGAATCCCCACATTGGCCGCTAACCTAGGAGTGGGACAAGGAGAGGCAGGGCCTCCCACTGGGGCTTTGCAGCTACAGAAGGTTAGCAGGATGAGTCAGAGAGCAAGTCCAAACTTAAATTCATCAGGGAGAAGCTGCAAATGAAGCCTCAAGGAGACCAAGGGGAAATGTTAAAACAGAGGTTCAGAGACCAGACCACAAATGGATGCAAAGCTGGGTTATGGAGCTGAGAATTTATTGTCAGCCACAGACATGGTCAGGTGAAGGCAAGTGCTACAGCAGCAAGGAGGGTCTAGGGCAATGGGATCAAATAATCTTGGGTTGGATTCCTGGAGCACTAGGTGTGTTGGGTTGTTTTAAAGGCTGTATTCAGAGCAGCCAGTTTATCACTGCAGTGGAGATCGTATATCAGGCTATCCTTGCTTTCTGCCTTTCGACATTAGAGGCATCTTGCTAAGCCCTTTGCTCCGGTTCTGTGGTCACTAAGCAACCTCTTGATTAAAATGTGGCCTCCCACATAGATCTGCCTACCTGCGGGGCGATAATGGGTTGGCTAGGCAGCATGAGTTGTCCTTCTCTCTTGGCCTTCATTTCTCATCGTAATGCTTTTTTCAAAATGAAATATATTTGATCATGTTCTCTTACTACAAAAGTAATATATGCTAATTATAGAAAATATAGACAAGCAAAAACGGAGTATAAGGAGCACTTATAATCCTGCAACCCAGAGCAACTATTGCTAAGACATTCATATTAGTTCAGATCCTTTTTATATTTATCTACAACCCATATAGATTTGGTCATATAGGCATATTTTACCTTTGGTATTCTATCTTTATTTTTCCTTTTTTGATTTAAAACTTGTTCAATTATGAAAGTGATACATGAGTACATTTTCAAAAAAGATTTAAACACAATATAGAATTATGTAGAGTAAGACATGAAAGACCTTGGAAGCATTTATTCTTGCAGTTCTGTTTCTATGCATATTACATACTATTAAAATAGAAGACCTAGGACCCTGACACGGTGCCTCATGCCTGTAATCCTAATGATTTGGGAGGCCAAGGTGGGAGGATCACTTGAGGTCAGGAGTTTGAGACCAGCATGAACAAAAATGGTGAGACCCCATCTCTGCAAAAATTAGCCGGGCATGGTGGCTCATGCCTGTAGTTCCAGGTACTTGGGAGGCTGAGGCAGGAGGATGGCTTGAGCCCAGGAGTTTGAGGTTGCTGTGAGCTATGATGATGCCACTGCACCCTATCTTGGGTGACAGAGCAAGACCCAGTCTCAAAACAAAAGATCTAGGCCTAAGATCCTACCAGTATACTTTTTAGTAATTGTCTATATTTACTAAAGATTCTGTCATGAACATCTTATCATGTCAATAAATACAATTTACATATCATTTTTAATGGCCACACTTTATTCTATTGTATGAATGCACTGTAATTTATTTGGTTGTTTCCAACCTTCTTTTATTACAAACAGTGCTTCAATAAACATCCTTCTGTGTATAACATTATGCACGAGTGATCATTTTCCTGAAATAAATTTTCAGGGGTAGAATTTCGAGATCAAACAGTGTGAACATCTGAAGGTCAATTTGGCCTCCACAAAGGACATATCAACCTACAGACTCACCACCTGGAGTATGAGGGTGCTCATTTTCTTCAACCCTTGCCCACACTAGATATTTTCAATCTTTTAAATCTTTGACAATCTATGGGTACAATAGGACAGCTCATTGTTGCTTTAATTAGCATTTAAAACTGTTCCTGTGGTTAATTCATTTACTTAACAAATGTAACTCAGGTCCAAACACTGTATTGTATTAGTTATCAGAGGTACAATGGTGAACAAAAAATGGCCACAGATATTGATCTTATGGTGCTTACAATCTGATGAAAGAGACAGACAATCAAATTATATGATAAATAAAGGTCAAACTGCAACTGTGGTAAGGGCCATGAAAAAGAAGTACAAATAGCTATAAGAACACAAAATAGGGGGACTTGGGCTATCAGAGAAGGCTTCCCTGATGATTAAGCTGATGACTGAAGGGAGAGTTGGAGTCACCAGGTGAAGCAGGGAAGGCAGCATTCCATGGAGGGAGCAGCATGTGAAAAGATCCTGTGGTAGGAAAGAGCATGATGAAGCACTTGAAGGCAGTGCAGTGTACTGGAAGCACAGATCGTGAGGGAGAGGTCAGAGAGGTAGGCAGGGGCCAAGACATTCAGTAGTCAAGTGGATTAAGGATTTTGGTCTTTATCCTAAATGCAAAGGGAAATCATTGAGGAGTTCAAAGCATTGAAATGACATGATCAGGCTTGCAATATGAAAAAAACCATTGTGGCTCCAGTGTAGAGAACAGATGGGTGGGGAACATGAGTGGATGCAGTTGCCCCACCATCTGATAGGGCAAGAGTTGAGATGAATGATGATGATGGCTTGGACCAGTGTGGTAGCCTTGGAGATGGAAAACAATGCACAGGTATAGACTCTGGTAGTATCAGGACAGATACTATGTGTTATGGTTTGGATATGTTTTGTTTGTCCCCATCAAATCTCATGTTGAAATTTGATTTCCAACATGGCCATGTTGGGAGGTGGGGCCTAGTGGGAGGTGTTTGAGTCATGAGGGCATATCCCTCACCAATGGCTTGGTGTCATTCCTGCAGTAGCAAGTGAGTTCTCGCTCTGGCAAGATGGGATTAGTTCTCACAGAAATAGATCAGTTCTCACAAGAGTGAGTTGTTATAAAACCAGGAGCCCTTCAGGTTTCTTTCTCTTTGCACATGTCCACTTCCTCTTTGACCTCTCTGCCATGTTTTGACCTAGCACGTGGTCCTCATCAGAAGCCAAGCAGATGCTGGTGCCATGCTTCTCATACTTCCCAGCATGCAGAGCCATGACCTAAATAAACCTCTTTTCTTTATAAATTACCCAGACTCAGGTATTCTTTTATAGTAACACAAAATGGACTAAGACCCTATAGAACTAGGAATCAAGCCAAAAAATAATCATCACCAATTCCTAATCTATCTCCACCGTGAATCTCTCTTGAATCTATTCCATAAACCATGTTCTAGCTCAGGTCTCATCCTCTCCTGCCTGGATAGTACAATGGTCACTTCAGTGGCCTCTGGTCTCACCTCCTCCAGTTTCTTTTCCGTACCTGCCACCACAGAGATTTTTAAAAAAATAACAGCTTTATTGAGATATAATTCACATACCATATTGTCAACGGAAAAGAAGCCAAACTCTGTAAAATAATTTCAAGAGGGTTATTTGAGCCAAATTTGAGGATCATAACCCAGAGCCGTGCCCAAGAAGCCTTGAGCAGGCGGACTCTCTGTGGCTGTGTTACAGTTTGGTTTTATGCATTTCAGGGAGACAGGAATTACAGGTGAAGTCATAAATCAATACATGGAAGGCGTACATTGGTTTGGCCCGAAAAGTTGGGACATCTCAAAGGACTTAAGGAAGTCTGTTTCAGTCTCCCATCCCACTGGAGCACAAACGCGGGTCTGGAACACGAAGAGGAACTTCAGATGCAACCGCTGTGTCTTATGCTCTTGGAAGGAAGCTCAACTCCCGGGCCTGCCAGGGGCTGGGGCCAGACCAGAAATGGGATCTGTGACCAAGGACCATGGGCTCCTGTTGTTCCTGCAGCCGATGCCAGCCTCTGCTCCCCTCCTCCCTCTGGGGAGGACGTTCTCAGGTGTCTCAACCAAATCCCTTCCCCTGCTACTCCTCTCTGCTCTCTCCTCATCCTTGATAGGAGGGAGGGGAGAAGGACAGAGTCCTTCTCCTGATGGCTTCTGCCTGCTCCCGTCTCCCTGCCTTTTAAACAAAGCATGCCTCGCCTCTTCCCGGCATCTGAGGTCCCCCAGGGAAGCCCACGGAGACTTGCCTCCCATGCGCACCCACATTCTTCATTCTCCAGGCTCTGCTCAGAGGTACACAGGGACAGGCCCATGTCTGCTCCAGCTTATTTAGGAGTTACTTATCCATTTCCTATCCTGAAGTCTGTGTGTCAGACTCCAGTCCTTGAGGACAGCGACTTGGTCCCCTCCTCCCCAGACTGGCTCCCAGTAGTGAGGGACTGTGGAAATGGAACCTTTGGTTCTCCACCGCCCCCTCGCCCCAGGGCCAGGGGTGACCTGCCCACCCACTTGCCTAGGTTCTTGCTCTGTCCCAGTGCCCACTGGCCTCCAGGCCCTGCTGCCCTCTCTGCAGGGTCTTTGGCAAGTGGCAGCTCCCGGCCAGGCCCCTGACCTCAGGTCGCCATGGGCTGACCCTCAGACACCTCCGAATGTTTTTCCCTCGCTTTTCAGCCCAGGGGCCTCGCTTTTCAGCCCAGGGGCCTTTGGGGAGCCGCTATTCCATCTCCTGCTTCCTCTGAACAGAGAGCACATTTTTAATTAAAGTGGGAAAAGAGCTGAAAAAAAAAGGAAGTCTGTTAATCAGAGACAAGCCACCAGTCATATACCCAGACTCAAGTGATCTGTTATGTAAATTGAGGACCTGCAGGTTTGTCTTGCATAGCCTTAGGCCTGTTAATGATTTACAAAGGATGTCTTCAAGAAAGGTGGGAGCATGATGAGGCATGTCTTGCTCTTGCTGAGGCTGGTGTTGAACCCCTGAGCTGCAGCTATCCTCCCGCCTTGGCCTCCCAGAGTGCTACTGGCCAATACATATAGTTTTCATTATAGACATCCTACTAGGTGTGAAGTGGTATCCCATTGTGGTTTTGATTTGCATTTCCCTGATAGCTAATGATATTGAGCCTCTTTTCATAAACTTATTGGCCACTCATTTATCTTCTTTAGAGAAATGTCTATTCAGATCTTTTGCCCACTTTTTAAATTGAATTATTTTGCTTTTTATTTTTGAGCTGTAAGAGTTTTTTATACATTTAATTTAAAAGTCTCTTATCAGATATATGATTTGTCAATATGGGGTATCTTTTCACTTTCGTGTTGGTATGCTATGAGGCACAGAATTTTAAAATTTTGGTCCAATTTATCTATTTTATTTCCTTCTCATTCTCGTATTTTTGGTGTCACATCTATGAATCCATTGCCTAATATGCGGTCACAAAGATTTACTCTTGTTTTCTTTCTAAGAGTTTTAGAATTTTTGTTCTTACATTTAGGTATTTGATTCATTTTATCTAATAAGTTAATTTGTATATATGGCATGTAGTAGGCATCCAACTTCAGTCTTTTGCATGTGGATATCCAGTTGTCCCAGCATCATTTGTTGAAAAGACTATTCTTCCCCATTGAATTGTCTTGCTACTTGCTATGGTCCGAATGTTTGTGCCCCCCTGCCGATCCATATCGAAATCCTAACCCCTAAAGTGACAGTATTAGGATGTGGGGCCTTTGGGAGGTTAGGGCCTTTATAAAGGAGACCTCAGAGAGCTAGCTAGACCCTCCTACCATGTAAGGACACAATGTAAAGGTGCCATCTATGAGCCATAGGTGGACCCTCATTAGACACCAAATCTGCCAGCAACTTCATTGTACACTTCCCAGGCTTCAGAACTGTGAGAAATAAATTTCTGTTGTTTATAAGCTACCCAGTTAATGATATTTTGTTATAGCAGCCTGAATGGTGTGAGATAACACTCTTATTGAAAATCAATTGACTGTAAACAGAGGGTTTATTTCTGGACTTTTAAATATATTCCATTCATCTACATAGCTATCCTTATGCTAGGACCACCCTGTCTTGATTACTGTAGCCTTGTAATAAGTTTTGAAAAAGGGAAGTGTGAGTCCTCCAATTTGTTTTTCTTTTTTAAGAGTATTCTGGTTATTCTGGGTCTTTTGAATTTCCATATGAATTTTAGGATCAGCTTGTCAATTTCTGGAAGGAAAATGTAGTTTGGATTTTGATAGAGATTGAATTGAATCTGTAGATTAGTTTGGGAATTGTTGCTGTTTTAATAGTAATAAGTCTTCTAATCCATGAACACGGGATGTCTTTCCCATGTTTCTTTCAACACTGTTTTGGAGACAGAGTCTTGCTATATTGTTCAGGCTGGTCTTGAACTCCTGGAGTCAAGTAATCCTCCTGCCTTAGCCTGCCAAGTAGCTGGAATTATAGGTACATGCCACTGAACCTGGCTCTTTTGTAGTTTTTAGTGTATAAATCTTGCACTTTTATTGCTAAATTTATTTCTATTATTTTATTCTTTTGATACTATTATAAATGGAATTTTCTTAATTTCATTTTTCTATTGTTTATTGCAAGTGTATGGAAATGGAACTGATTTTTGTGTGTTGATCTTGTATCCTGTACCCTTGCTGCACTCGTTTATTAGTTCTCATAGTTTTTAGTGAAATCCTTAGGATTTTGTATGTATCAGATCATGTCACCTATAAATAGAAATAGTTTTACTCTTTCCTTTCCAATCTGTATGTCATTTATTTCATTTTCTTGCTTAATTGTTGTGGCTAGAACTTCCAGTACAAGGTTAAATTGAAGTGTTGAGAGTGGACATCTTTGTCTTGTTCCTGATCATATGGCAAAAGCATTGAGTATTTCCCTATTAAGTACGATGTTAGCTGTGGATATTTTCATAGATGCTCTTTGTCAGGATGAGGACATTGCCTTTTATTCCTAATTTATTGAGTGGGTTTTTTTTAATCATGATGGGGTATTGAAATTTGTCAAATACTTTCTCTGCATCTGTTGAAATGATCATTTTGTTTTTGTTTTTGGGTTTTTTTCTATTGACAAGATATATCACATTATTGATTTTCAGATGTTAAACTAACCTTGCATCCCTGGGATAAACTCCACTTTGTCATGGGGATTAATCCTTTTTATATGCTGCCAAATTCAGTTTGGTAGTATTTTCTTGAGGGTTTTTACACCTATATTCATAAGAGATATTGATTTTTTAAAATTTCAAAATATTAAGGGGGTACAAATGTTTTTGTTACATGGAGACACTGTGTAATGCTGAAGTCAGGGCTTTCAATGTGCCCACTACCAGGACAGTGTTCATTGTACCTGATAGGTAAGTTTTTATCCCTCATCCCACTATCCCCTTCCACCTTGAGCTATTGATTTTTTAAATGATGTCTTTGTCTTATTTGGGTATCAAATACTTTGTTAATGTGGTGTATTACATTGATTGATTTTTATGTGTTGAACCATCCTTGTATTCCAAGAATAAATCTCACTTGGTCATGGTATATAAACCTTTCACTATGCTATTGAACTTAGCTGATAGTATTTTGTTGAAGATTTTTACATCAATATTCATAAGGAATATTGGTTCATACTCTTCTTTTCTTGTAGTGTCTTTGCCTGGCTTTGATATTAGGGTAATTCTGGCCTCACCAAATGGGTTTGGAAGTGTTCTTTTCTATTTTTTGGAAGAATTTGAGAAGAATTGGTGCTAATTCCTCTTTAAATGTTTGCCATAATTCACCAGTGATGTCATCTGGTCCCGAGCTTTTCTCTGTTGGAAGTTATTGAATTACTGTACTGCCTCAAACTCTTTACTTGTTATACATCTTTTCAGATTTCCTATTTCTTCTTGAGTCAATTCCTGTAGTTTGTGGCCTTTCTAGGAATCTTTCCATTTCATCAAAGTTGTCTAATTTACTGACATACAGTTGTTCACAGTATTTTCTTATAATCCTTTTTATTTCTGTAAAGTTGGTAGTCATTTCTCCTCTTTCATTCTTGATTTTAGGGATTCGAGTACTTTCTTTTTTGCTGTGTCAGTCCAGCTAAATGTTGTCAATTTTGTTGATCTTTGCAAAGCACCAAATTTTGGTTTCATTAATTTTCTCTATTGTTTTTCTATTCTATATTTTATTAATTTCCTCTCTGGTCTTTATTAATCTTTCCTTTGATGGCTTTGGATTTAGTTTGCTCTTCTTTTTCTAGTCTCTTAAGATGGAAGTTTAGGTTATTGATTTGAGAGCTCTCTTTTCTTCTTTTTAAATGTAAGTGTTTACAGTTACATGTTTTCCTCTAAGCATTGCTTTAGCTTTATCCCACAAGTTTTGGTATATTGTGTCATAATCTTCATTCACCTCAAAGGATTTTCTAATTTATCTTGTGATGTCTTCTTTGATCCATTGGCTACAGATGAGTATGTTGTTTAATTTCTACATATTTGTGAATTTCTCAAAATTTTTTCTTATTTATCTCTAATTTCAACTCCATTGTGATCAGAGAACACACTTTGCATGATTTCAATCCTTTTAAATGTGTTGAGGCTTATTTTATGGCCTAGAATATGGCCTATCCTGTAGAATGTTCCATGGGCACCTGAGAAGAATGTTCATTCTGCTATTATTGGGTAGAGTGTTCTACAGATATCTGTTAGGTCTAGTTAGTTTATAATGTTGTTCAAGCCTTATATTTCTTGTTTTAAATCTTTTCTCTATTCATTCTACCCCTTTTGGGGGTTAGTTGTTAGGTGCACACAGAGATCTTTTTTACATTCATTTCTGATTGTATCCCTCCTCTATTTGGATACCTTAGATTCTCCTCTACCGCAAAATAGAGAAGGCTCCTTAATATGGCACTCAAGGCAATGATCAGGTTACCAGCAATTTCCAGTGTCCTCAAACTCTGACTTCTAGCCACACTGAATACCTTAGAGTTCCTTGAACACATAATGTTTTTTCTTCCTTCTGGTCTTTGTATATGCTATTCCTTTGCCTAGACTGTCTCTAATCTCAACTCTCCCTTCCCCAGCTAACCCTTATTCATCCTTCAAGGTCTAGGACATCTATTCAAACCACATCTGATTAACTTGTTGCTCCTCTGTGTTCTCTCAGTACTTTGTGCTTACTGCATAGTACTCCTCCCCTAAAGAGGAATTGGAAATTTGTCTGTCTCCCCAACCAGACTGGGAGTTCCCTGAGGGAAGGAACAGATGTGGGTCATTCCTATTTCTCCAGCACCTGTCATAGGACTGAGCAAAAAGGGGAGTTGTAAGGCAAACAAGATTTAAACAACATGTTCAACCCAAGACAAATTTGGTGGGCCCAGCTATCAATTGCCTTAAGCCTCATTCCGTGGAGTTTGCAAGTCCAGTTTACCACCTGATGTGATAGAGCAAGCAATGAAGATTATGAGTTTTCTGTGTGCTCATGCCTTTAACCATGACAAGTCTATGAGCTATTTGGAAGAGATTGACCCCAGGTATGGAAATTTACTGAGCTTCCATCTCTAATCAAGGACTTTTTGGAATATAAGAGCTTCCAAATCCAATTTGTTAGACCTCCAATGATTCACAAGATTGTATTTTTGTATGGATGTGACAAGATATATGAACACATTGAACTTGAAACTGCTGGAAACAAACAAAAGCTCTGTTAATTTCTTCAAGGAAATGCAGACTCCAAGTGGACATGTGGATTAGGCAGATGATGACTAGAAACCTCTCATTTTCCATTGATGAGGTGTCTTGAATTCAATGCATTCATAGATTTTGAAAAATGCTGCACTATATTTGATGGAAAATAAGTCACAATTGCATGAAGATTCTCCTCCCTGGATGCAGAGGAAGAGGTGCAGAGGAGAGTTTAAGCCACAGAGTCCTGAAAGCCCAGGACCAGAGGAAAGAGCCTCTCACCATAGGCTAGATATGCAGAGCCAGGAACCTGCAAGCCAAAAAGACCAAAGCAATAACAGGAGCTCAGAGCAAACTTCAGGCTTGGGCCAGGTTTGGCAGATGCCAGGCATGGTTGATTGTCCTGCATTTTGTGCAGCAGCATTGGCAGGGTGCATAGGGCCCAGCTGAGTTTAAGGCACAGTGATGGGATGGTCACAAGAGGTTCATCAGTTTTTCCTTAATATAACACCTCATTGAGATATAATTCACACATCACAGAATTCACCTTGTTCATAGATTTTGATAAGTGTAAACAATTATTTATGTTCATAAACAAAAATATATAATTTTAAAGACATTTTAATGATTGCCTTGGGAGTACAGACTTTTTATTTATTTATACCCTGCCTGCTACGAAATTATCAAACCCCCTACCATTGTGTGTCAACATTCAGCTCAGTGAACTGGATCTACTAAGAAGTACACTATCCCTAGAATTTTGCAGATGAACATGATCCCAGCATCTTGGGCTGGATAGCCAACCTCTACACAAGGTTAGGGTCTTCCTGGTGCAGTTGAAAGTACATTCTCTTTCTTAAAAATGCTAAAATGATGCCCCCATCAGAAGTCTGTCTCTGGAGTCAGCATGAGATAGGTCCAGACTGAATAGCTCCTGCTGTTCCAGTTCATTTTGTTAAATACCAATGTTCTAGTCTTATTATTAGATCAATCAAAATTGACCAATGATCAACAGTAGGCCTATAAATGTGCACTTTTGAGTGAATACAGTTGAATACATTTTTTGAGATGCTTTTGTATTATGGTACCCACAGTACATATTGTTGAATAGCCAGCAAGCCATATTTCACCATTATTATCAATTTATGTGGCCTATACATATCTGCCTTTTTTAATGTGACCTACAATGGAAAAACATGTGGGCAGACTGCTTTAAACTTTTCTACAATTTCAGGTCTCTTGGCTAGATTTGTGATCAGAACTACATGGCAGTTATTTAAGCCTGTAATTTCTGATAAAGGCTTAGAGAGCTAGTATTTTATCTCAAAAATAAAAATGTTTACTGAGGGCTAATGCATTTATTTTGAAAACCAATAGAGAAGGTGGTTTGTAGATATTCTATTATTAAAGTTGAGAAGCTTGACCTCTGGTGTCACCTGAATGGGAGATCATAGGATCTCTCACAGACATAGGCCGTGAAGCTACTTGCAATGAAGCCCAGATCTTCCTCAGGAAGCAGCTTTGACTCTTTGCCAATGTGTCAAAAAAAATGCTTTGTTGAGTACCCAAGTTCAACAGTATGGAGCATGACATTAACCAGTCACTTGCCATGGTCATAGAAATATCTCAATACTATTCCAGCACTGCAAAGGCCACATCAAGGACCCCTTCAAGGATCTGGGGTGGTACATACTGTATGAAAGCAACCTTAGGTACAGGGTGTTTATCCTCTCTGAGAAGGTCCCATCTGCACTTGAGGCAAGGCATTTCTGTCTTGCTTACTTTAGAGACCTTTCAAAAGTCCCTATGCCCCATGTCCTGTAGTTTGGAACCTGCCCCTGTCTCCTGCACCCCCACGTATACATCCATGCTCATCCTCAATTTTGACTCCAGTTCAAGATAATGGACTCACACCATTGTAACCCACCCTTGTGCTTTTGTTTGACCAGCCAGCATTTCCCAGCCCACTTGTGGTTACAAGTGTTTTATACTTAGACCTCATCCTCATAATTTGATAATTTCTTTTGCCTATTTTACCCAACCACTCTTACTGCCATTCAGGCCTCAACTTAGCTATCACCACAACTGTAAAGCCTTACTTAATTACCTGAGTCTGAATTAGGAACCCATGCCTGAGGATCCCAGAGCATCCCATTCTTCTCTTTTTAAAAATTGTTTATTATTTATTTATTTACTTACTTACTTAATAAAGACTTGCTCTTGCTCAGGCTGGTCTTGAACTCCTGATCTCAAGCGATCTTCCCATTTTGGCGTCCCAGAGTCAGTGCTAGGATTACAGGCGTGAGCCATGGTGCCTGGCTCATTCCTCTCTTTGTCACTCTGTATTATAATAATATGTATGTCTTTCTCTCCCCAGCCCCCACTCTTAGCCAGACTGTGAGTTCCATAACAGCACTTGTTCAATGCTGTATTCCCAATGTCACATACAGGGCTCAGTGCATACAAGATGCTCTATAAACCTTTACTGAATAAATGAATGTATTCCACCAACTTATCTACCCCTTTAAACCCAAGTCAAACCAGGGTTGACTTGGTCCCTCAGCTGAAGATTGACACTACAGAATGTCTGATTTTAAGTAACATGTCTTCCCTATGAGTCTGCTTGGTTGAATTAGCTGCAAGTCAATATGCCCGCAGGTGACTGAACCTACTTTACAAAATTATTTAATATTGACCAACTGAGTTACAGAAAATATGTGCCAAAGTCAATGGCTACAATTTTATCTTAATTACTTCTAACAAGAGCAAAATACTATGACTGATTATCTTTTGAGGTCCCTTTTCACAGGTAATGATAAAACTATGTCACCAACTTACTAAAGGTCCCTGAATGTGTATTTGCCATGACAGGGAGAATATCTGTCCAGGAAATTGAAACACAGATTCAAATCACTGGAGTAGAAATTTAAAAAGAAGGGGGCAAGCTCTTTGCAAGTGATATTTGCAAATATCAACCCTAGGTTAGGGGTGTTGCCTGGTCACCAGGAGACCACACAGGATGCTCGTACCTTGGTGAATTTACTGAGATCCACAATCTGCTCTTCACCTTTGCAATTTAAAACACTTCAGCCTCAGAAAGATAATTCATTCTAGCCAAATTCACATTAATCAAAGCAGAGTGCCAATTTAGTAATTTACAATAAAAAGTAGAACACCAAGGGCAAAAATCTTGAAAGGAAATATTGATAGGTATGACTGTATAAATATTTTAAACCTCTTTATATAAAATTTCATGATAAATAAAATTAATGAGAAAGGATTAATATTCATATATAAAGACCTCATATGAATTAATAAGAAAAAGATAAGTGCTTCTTTTTTAAAAAACCTAGTCTTGAACACAGAAGGATAAGTGTTTTAACATAAAAGTGGGCAAAGGACATGTACAGGGAATTCATAAAATAAAAAATACAGTTGGGTAATAACTGAAAATTTTGTTGTTTTTGGTAAGAATGCTCAAGGGTGACGATGAAAATTTCAATTCTTCTTTCTCCTGTCAGTGGTGTACTAGAGCCTGCTTGCAGGGCTTGAAATATCATATTGATAGCTTGAAATCAGTCATGGTGAGAGTAACAAACAGGGTTGTTTGTTTTGTACTTGGAGATCCAGTTATTAAACATTTCCCAGCACACTACTGTGTGTATTCAAATCACTGCCTCTCACTGAATCCTTTCTGACTACATTTAAATGTTCTCGAGTCTTCTCTGCCCTCTTTTTAATTTTGTTTTAGAGATAAGTTCTCTGTCACTCAGGCTAGAGTGCAGTGATGCGATCATAGCTCACTGCAGCCTCAAACTCCTGGGCTCAAGGGATCCTCCTGCCTCAGCCTCCCAAGTAGCTGGGTCTATAAGCACATACCACCACACCCAGCTAATTAAGAAAAAATTTTTTTTGGTTGAGATGGGTTCTCACTAAGTTGCCCAGGCTGGTCTCAAACTCCTGGCCTCAAGAGATTCTGCGGCTTCCACCTCTCAAAAGTGCTAGGATTACAGGCGTGAACCACCACGCCCAGCCTTCTCCACTATCTTTAAAGAAACCCTGACCCCTACGGCCTCCTCCAGCCACCATACCATCTCTGTTTTCCTTCATAGCCAAATTTCTTCAAAGAATTGGCTGTACAGTACTTGTTAAATCCATTTACTCATTTCCCAATCATTCTTCAACATACTTAAGCCATTTTTTTGACACCGTTACCCTCCTAAAACAGCTCTTCTTGAGCTCAATGACCTGAATTCTGTGGACAGTTTTTCTTACCTCCCTTGCCCTCTTGGCAGTATTCAGTTCTATTGACCATGACCTTCTTGAAATCCTTTTGTCCTTGGGTTTCAGAGACACGTGATCTGGTTTTCCTCCGTCCTCTCTGGCTTCTCCTTTTCAGTTTCCTTTTCAGGTTCTTCCTCCTATTTTCTACCTCTAAACCTTGCTGTTTTCCAGGGATTAGTCTTGAATCTTTTTCTCTTCTCTGTTCTCTCCCTAGTTAATTCCATCTATTTCCCTGGGTTTGAATATCAACTATATACCAGTGACTTCTATATTTGTGTCTCTCCTCTGAGCTGCAGTTGCCTACTTGACATCTTCCCTTTTAATGTCTCAAAAGCATTTGAAACTCAACACATCTCAAACTGGAGCCAAAGACTTTCTTCCCTTCCCCAGATCAGAGGTTCTCAAGTGTTCCCCAGCTCAATAAAATGTACCACAATATAAGCCAGAAACCTCGGAGTTGTCCTTGGCGTCTCTGTCTTCCTCATCTTCCACATCACCAAGTCTAGATTGTGTTTACCTTCTAAATATCTCCCAAATAGCATCTCTTCATCTCCACTTCCACGATCCTAGTACAAGACTCCACAATCTCTCAGCTAGACCACTGCAGTAGTCCCCTAACAGATCTTCTTGCCTCTACTCTTTTTTCCCTTCAATATATCCTCCACACTGAAACCAAGGAAACTTTTCAAAACATGGATCTGATCATGTCACACTCTTGTCTTAAGCCCTTCAGTGGCTTCCTGTTGCTTTTAGGATTACAGTAGCCTAGGGCCCTGCGTGTCTTGCTCTATGGTCACCGCTCCCATCTCATTTCATGCCACTCTGGTCCCTGTGCACTCCAGCCACACCAGCTTTCTTTCTGTTTCTTGAATAGAGCCTTCATACATGCCCTTCCCTTTGCCTGGAGTGTTCTTCCTACTCCCATCCTCCCTTCACCTTGCTGACTTCTCTTTAATCTTCTGATCTCAATTCAAACATCACTTTCTCCATGACGCCTCCTGGACTGACATGCTAGACTGCTAAACCAACTCAGATCTGTCCCTACCCGTCACCATTACAGTCTCTATGAGCACCATAAATACCTCCTTAGTTGCTCTTATTGCAGTTTTATTTTTGCATTTATGTGTGTGATTATTTAGTTATTGTCTGTCTTCCCTACTAGACTGTAAGCTCCATGAAGACAGGAAACAAGTCTGCTTTCACTCACCATTGGTCTCTAGCATATATCTAGTCTAAGACTTGACACACAGTAGGTACTCAATAAACATTTGTGGGGTTAATGAATTGCAGTGACTTTTGTGTATAGGAAATGCATGAAACTATGCCGGCTAGTATTTTTTCCTTTTGCTATTGCTTTCAGAAAGCTGAAAAAATCATATTTAAAGCTCATGATAGCCAGATGTGGTGGCTCACACCTATAATCCTAGCACTCTGGGAGGCCGAGGTGGGAGGATCGCTCAAGGTCAGGAGTTCGAAACCAGCCTGAGCAAGAGCGATACCTGGTCTCTACTAAAAAAATAGAAAGAAATTTGCTGGACAACTAAAAATATATAGAAAAAAATTAGCCTGGCATGGTGGCGCATGCCTGTAGTCCCAGCTACTCCGGAGGCTGAGGCCGAAGGATTGCTTGAGCCCAGGAGTTTGGGGTTGCTGTGAGCTAGGCTGACACCACAGCACTCTACCCAGGGCAACAAAGTGAGACTCTGTCTCAAAAAAAAAAAAATAAAGCTAATGATAGATAATTTTATATGCCAACTTGACTGAGTCAAGGGATGACCTGAAATAGGGTTTGTCTGTTAAGGTGTTCTGGAAGAGACTAACATTTGAATTGGTAGACTGAGTGAAGCAGATGGCCCTCCTCAGTGTGGGCATCATCCAATCTGCTGAGGGCCTGAATAGCACAAAAAGGCGGAGGAAGGTTGAATTGGCTCTCTCTGCCTGACTGCTGAGCTGAGACATCAATCTTCTCCTTTCCTTGGACTAGGACTTACACCACTGGCTTCCCAGTTCTCAGGCCTTTGGGCTATAACTGGAAGTTTACAGCACTGGCTTTCCTGGGGTTCCAGGTTGCAGATGATAGACTGTGGGACTTCTCAGCCTCCAGAATCATGTGAACCAATTCTTTATAATAAATCATATCTATATCTATATCTGTATCTATATATAATGATTCTGTTTCTCGGTAAAATCCAGATGAATACAAAACTTAATCACAGCAATTATATCAACCCACTAGAAATAGCATATTTGAAATCTCTTTTTTGATGTGGATATACTATTTCTTTTATTGACCCATGAACTCCCTTTTGGAATGAGATGGCTGGTGGGGGGGATGTGCACATGTGTATGGGTACAAAGAGAAATCAGTATATAAATGCAAAGTGTTGACAGATTGATATCAAATGGAGACCTCATTTTAATCAATGACTAATTGTGGTGATGGTGAAGCCAGTATCTTACTAAGCCATCATTACCATCTTTATCCATCTCTGTGTCTTCTTATTTCAACACTCTAACAGTATTTGTGACTCATCTGCAGAGGACTGTAAGGCAACTGGGTAGAGACCGTGTTTCTCTAGATTCTGTACCATGTTTATGGGTTGTTGATCAATGTCACTAAACTCGCAGAACTTACTGTCTTTTTTTAACCTTTTTTTCCTTGTGAAATATAACACACATTCAGAAGAATTCCTAAAGCATAAGGATACAACAAAATCAATATTTATAAAGCAAACACCCATGTAATTGCCACCAAGAAGTAGAACATTGGTATTTATTGTCTACACTGCACCTTGGATACTGCCTTATGGCATATTTGATATTTTCTGTTTGACGTGTGTGTGTGTGTGTGTGTGTGTGTGTGTGTGTGTGTGTGTGTTAGTCTCCCCAGCCAGACCATAAGTTCTTTGGGAACAGAAATTTGACCTTATATTTCTTTCCACATCCCACAGTGCCTAGTGCAGTGCCCTAGATATGATAGGTGCTCAATACAATTTACAAGATAGTACTCTGTGTGACTCTGGGAAGACTGCTGAGGACTAATTTGGCAAACAAGAAGCAGGGCGCGGTGGCTCACGCCTATAATCCTAGCACTCTGGGAGGCTGAGGCGGGCGGATCGCTCAAGGTCAGGAGTTTGAAACCAGCCTGAGCAAGAGCGAGACCCCGTCTCTACTAAAAATAGAAAGAAATTAATTGGCCAATTAAAAAGACACAGAAAAAATTAGCCGGGCATGGTGGCGCATGCCTGTAGTCCCAGCTACTTGGGAGGCTGAGGCAGAAGGATCGCTTGAGCCCAGGAGTTTGAGGTTGCTGTGAGCTAGGCTGACGCCAC
>CAUYRT010101853.1:0-12890 GCA_963574885.1 Lepilemur ruficaudatus
ATTTTAATTGATATCCTTTCAGTCTTTTTTCTATACATGTGTATCACATGAAAATATACATATATATTCACAAAATATAATCATATTATCCATATTGTTTGATAACTTTCTTCACTTAACAATACCTTGTTTATATTTTTCCATGTCATTACATTTCTTATAAGCACGGTTTTAATGATGGCTGGTTTTCCGTGAGGTATGCAGGCAGCCTTCTGTTGCTGCACATTTTGGCTGTTCCTAGTTTCCCCCCTTTGTAGTACTGACAAGCTTTTGGAGAATAATGAAGCACTGAAACGTTTGGCTCCATTTCTCTCTTTGGACAGAGTCTTTTCTTCTTCCTCTTTATATCCTTTAGCTTTTTGGGTGGAGGCCCAGAGAGCTCCACAAGGGGTGGTGTGTGTTTAAGAAACCCAGCTAAAGAAACAAACTGATTGCAGAGAGCTCTGAACCTGGAGTGTTGGGAAAATGCTGAGCATTGTAATTGGCCTAACGCTGCTCCCGTGAGAGATGCCATCTCCTCAGGCCTCCAGAGTTCTGGCAGGGGTTTTAACTCTTCTCGTCCAGCTGATGACAGACAAATATCCATCACTTCAACAGTTAGGCACAACCCCCAGGATGTTTCCTCAAGTCCTTCAGACAGTCACTGGCAATGCCTTCCAGCTCATCTTCAAAGATGCAAAGCACGTGTGGTGACATCAGCCATCAGGATGGTGGACTTCAGGTTTCATCTAAAAGGATAGCCTCTTGGACAGCGCTGGACCCTCCTCTATGAGCCAGGCTCTTGGTCCAATGGTGACTCAAGAAGGAATGCCACTGACGAGCCACGAGTATGCCAGGGAATTACTCAGCACATGCCAACAAGTAACCTCATATGATAATCAAACGCCGGCCAATCTGTGAATGCTTTGCGTAACAGCATATTTGGATTTGGGGCTTAGCTTTCAGGGCTTGAGTTTCACGTTTGCCTGAGCATACTCCCAGCCTCCCAGGGCCCCTCCTGTGTGCCCTGCCTCTGCTTGCAAGCGTAGGGGGCAGTTCTCCCAGGAGCCAGCGCTCAGCTCTACCCTGGAGGTAGTGCATAGCTCTTCCAGGGATCAGCTATCTCTCATCTGGCTGCACCCCTCTTTCCAGCCAGCGCTACTTCTTCATACGCCCTACTTCTTACCAATAGGCCAGCAACGTGGGTGGCAGATGCTTCCTCTTACTGTTGGAACATTTCACAGTCATCCGGGTATTGTCAAGGCCTTTTGACGTACCTTACCCACAAGAGAGAGGTTTGTTGACTGACAACTGCTGATATAACAAAATTCTATCCAGTCACGGCTGTAGGAATTGGCAAAGTATTACTGCATCAACAGGCATGTGGGCTGGCCAAGAGCCTCCAAAAGCACCAAAAAGCTTTCACATTTTGATGCCCTTTATTCCTGGATCTGGCCTTTCTTTTGCAAGTATTGTGAGAGCCGATAGTTTGATGATGTTAATTTAGTTTGGGGCCCCTCTGAGCTTGAGGTCAAATGACCTGAGTGGCCCACCCACCTCATCTGTACTACCTGGAATATGCCAGAGTTTCCTCAAGGCCTGGCTACTCATGTACTTAAGGTGATGTTGAACACAAAGTGTTCCAACAGCAATACCCTGGGTGACAAGCAAGGGCTAGTTAATGATCTTATTCATAATTCTTCCAATGAAGGACTGTTTAGATTCAAACTCTAAGTGAGAAGAAATTGTTCTCATTAGATAGGGCTCTTAAAATGTCTTTGCCGCGGGCCTGAGAGAGCATGCTGGTCTTGCCAAAGGAGTATGATTGTAAACCAGAGTGCCCAGGTCAGAGATACCAAGAGCTGCAGTATCACTCAGCAATAACTGTGTTGGAGGGACACAGAGCCTTCCCTAGGAATAAGTTGATAAGGGCTCAGTACCTAAACACAGTGCTTTAAAAAGGCAATAAATTACAAGTTAGATAATCTGAAGAAAGAAGCTGACGTTCCAACACAGACCTAAAAATAAGACCTCATAGGACATTCAAAAGTTCCCCAGAGCAGGCATGAACAATTATTACAGATTTCCCTCACTCCATCAGTTTAGGGTTACCACCCGTTCTTTAAGAAGGGGAAATTGAAAGTGGACATCTGAGAGCATTAAAAAGTGTGCTTATTACCAAGTGTGGGTTCAGTCATTCTCAAAAAAATCCCTTTTCCTTCCAGAATTAAAAAGAACCCCTATAATTTTTGTTAACTGCAGACATATTGGGGCTGGGTGGGATCCTTGCTGTTTCTCTAATTTTAACCATGCTGGAGAGAAAGTAGAGAACCCCCAACCTGAGGAGTTATCAATACTTTTTGTAGCATTGGATATAGCTGCAAGCCAAGGCTGTCATGAAGATGAAAAATTTCTTTGAAAGTGAAAATATACTATTTGTATTTTATAAGTGCAAGAGTAAAGCATAATATTAGATTATTAAGTATGGAATGTCCGATTTTCCTTAAGAACTGTTTGATAGTTGATATATCTGACATTTCACTTTGATACTTTTTTTTTTCTTGTGAAGGTACATCCTCATTCTTTCGAATACACATTTTGGCTTGTGATTCTCTTTCAAAAAAAATTTTAAAGCAATTTTTGTGAAACCATGGGCAATGCAAAAATTCATCTTTTTTTTGAATATGAGTTCTGTCGTGGAACTAATGCAGCGTAGACAGCTCAAAATATCAACGAAGTGTTTGGGAAAGATGTGGCTAATGAATGCAGAGTACCTCGATGGTTTGAGAAGTTCCATTCTGGTAATTTTAATCTTGAAAATGAACCATGTGGGCAACCTGAGACCAAGGTGGATAATGATGAGCTGAAAGCTGTAGTGGAAGTGAATCCACCTCAACCTACACGTGAATTAGCAGCAAGGTTTGATGTTACTATTCCAATAATATTGGACCATTTGAAACAAACTGGCAAGATAAAGAAGTTGGATAGATGGGTACCACGTGAATTAAACGAGCGTCGGAAGAGAAATCATCTCGAAGCTTGCCTTTCTTTGCTGTCACAACATAAAGGCGAACCATTTCTACACTGTATTGTTATGCGTGATAAAAAATGGATTCTTTCTGCCAATTTCAAGTGCTCAGCACAATGGTTGAATAAAGATGAAGTGCCGAAACACAGTCCAAAACCGAATATTCATGAAAAAAAGCTAATGTGGTATTATCTACCACAGCTTTATGAAACCTGGTCAGTCCATTACAGCGGATGTCTACTGCAACCCGTTAGACAAAATGATGAGGATGCTTGTGATGAAGCAGCTGAGATTAGTCAATACAGACAGGCCAATCCTCTTGCAAGACCACAGCAAAATACAATGCTGCTCAAACTACAGAAGCTGGACAAGGAAACTCTCTGTCATCCACTGTATTCACCAGACCTTGCACCAACTGACTAGCACTTCTTCCAGCCTTTGTACCACTTCTTGCAAGGAAAAATATTCAATTCTCAACACGCTATGGAAAAACCCTTTCATGATTTCATCACCACTCACTCTCCAGGCTTCTTTGCTGCTGGCATAAACAAGCTACCATTAAGATGGCAAAACTGTGTCAATAGTTTAGGTGCATACTTTGATTAACTGGACTGCTTTTTGTTTGAGATATAATAAACTAAACTTTTGATTCAAAATCGGACATTTCATATTTAATGACCTAATAATTATCAATGCTTTATTGATAGTTAAAAGCCTCCAAAAATCTCAACAGACTGAACCTACACTATCTGTGTACAAGAACTTAAAATGTGGCCCCTGGTGATAACAATGAAAGGAAAGGATGAATTTGGTAAATTTCTGCATTGTTCATTACAGACATTAACTAACCCAAAGGCTTCAAATTACAAAGACAATGTTTAAAGGTTTATGAGTCTTCCTTTAAAGAGCTATTTGTGTTATATGAATTAGAGGAAGATCATTACAAGATTTTAAAGTCACACTACATGTAAAATCCTGCTGCTGATTTCTGCCACTGCCTTCCAGCGCTGGCTGGGAAGGAGCCGTTCCCAGGAAGGACCTAGCGGAACCCTGGAGCAGTGCAGCTCTAGTAGGCAAATATCAGCAGGCCTCCTTCCCTGAGGATAGGGCCGCTTAGCTTTGCCACACCTGGTTGCAGCCCTGCCTGCCTTGCATGCAGGGTTTGGAGTTCCCTGTCTTTGGCAGGCAGGGGCATGGGTGCCCGGAGTCACCTCTCAGTCATGCTTGCCCAGTGTTCTCAAAGCATCTCCAACGTCATACCATTGCCTTTGAGGAAACCCCACACACATGCATTGAGCACCCATCGGGAACAAGGTATGATGCCCTCCCACCTCTTGCCCAGCTTTTTTTCTTCAGCTTGGTCTCCTCCTAATTAGTGGGCAATCACCTTGATTCTAGGGAGCCAATGCTTTTTTAATTTTCCAACATAAAGATTAAATAAGGAGCCTATCTTTCCTAGTCCGGTCCACAAGGTGAACTTTCTCAACTCATCCTCTTTAAGGAAAAGTTGTTGGCCGAGTCACGTGTGTGTTTGTTGATAGCCGCTGTATAGCTAGCACATACTGCTAGTTATACACACACACACACACACACACACACACACACACACACACACACACACACGGGGCAGCGCCCCTCCCCGCCGGGAAGGCTGGGCTCCACATGTGTGTCAAATGATGTAAAACGTTGCCGTGGTTATAATCTCTGTTTAGTCAATAGTGTGGAGAGAAAAAAAACCACCCCAATGGGTTTAGTGCAATTTAGAGAAATCCCTGGATACTTTTAAAGTACTGGATCACAATTAACATATTTTAAAGTGTTGTCAATGACAGCGTATTTGTTGCCATTTCTTGAAAATTCTTCTTTGTAGAAAGGCTCATATATGCCTGCTGCTTCTGCTTTCTTAGCTGCCAGTGTGTTGCCCACATTTGGGATTCATTAGGGTTGTCTAAGGTAAGTCTTGACAGCGCGGGAGGAGAAGGAACATCATGGGGTGAATATCGGGAAGGGTGAGGGAAGGTGAGCTTAATTATTTAAAAGTGTCAATAATTCTTACTCTTTTCCTGGGTCTGTCACCTTCTGTCTGTGTGACTTTGGGTCCCTCTGTGCCTCAATTTTCTCATCTGTAAAATTGGGGTAATAACAGGGAGTTGTGGGATCTATGCTGGTTGTTAAGTGGGCAGAGCACTGTCCCGCACATAGTAAGTTCTCTGCACGTGTCGCTCACCCTTGTTCACATTCTAGTCAACACACAGGAGTCTGCTGGGCCTTCCCCTGGAGAGTGATTCTTCGTATCAACACCATCACACATTGTTGAAAAGATTTTGATGTGATTTGGGCCAATTGACATTCCAACTTCCCCTTCTGCCTCCTTTTACCACACTCAGTATCTTTCCTTTATCTGCTCTAAGCCTTAGATAACTTATCACGTTACTGAGCCCTTGTATTTTAACAAGGATCAAAGCCGTAAGTGAAAAAGTGTCACTTGGTGGAATTTCTGAAGGTGAGGATGGAAGAATGTTTGAAATTTCTGAAGGTGAGGATGGAAGGATGTTTCCAAAACCCCTCAAGTCACACCCCCAGGTGCGGTTGCTTCCTCACTCTACAGTGAAGCTGGCTATGGCAGGAGTCACCGACACTTTTCAATGACCAGGTCCTGCCCCTCCCACATCTTACAATCTAAAAGACAGAACTTGGATCCAGAATGATGATAAAACAAGAAATGAAAGCACAGCAGAGAGCTGGGTCCCCTGCCCCAGTTAGCATGGAGGTGCCGGGCACACTCAGGGGAACAAGACCTGTTCTTTGGCCTCAGGAACTTCACAGTTTAATGGAAGGGACAAAACACATCAGGTAGTGATAAGACAGTGTGTGTGAGTAAAAGCAAGAGACAAGTGTGCTGGCAGAAGACAGCTTGAGGAGTTTAGAGACTAGGAACATTTCTCAAGAACTTGGAAGCACTGGAGTTCTTTCCAAAGGGTTGGTTATATGTGCACCACTTGAAGGCTGAGGTATGAACTGGAACGTGGCATGGCGCAGCCCTTTCTAGCTGAGTAGCTGAACACTTCAGCCCAGGGAACTCCACTGCAGAGAAACGGGAGCCTGAGTCAGCTATTTGACATCATTTTTAGATTTTCCTTTAATTTTTCTCTTCCACATCAGACAGCCCTGGTCGTGGGTGGTCTGCCACGCGACTTCCTGCCAAGTCCTAGCTACTTCACTCTAGGTGGAGGGGTGGGGATACTGGATCTTATTTCAAAAGGAGCAGGGGAAATTGAAACCAGAATGGCTTTGTGATGAACTTTAAGGGAATCTTTTTTTTCCCTCCAGCACAGGTTTCCTAAGGCTGGTATCTTGGAGCTTGGTTGTTTGTGTGTGTTAACCATTCAAAATGGAAGTCCTTTCATAATTCAATCTAGTTATGCAAACATAGCCCATTGATGTCAACAAATAGAGACCAGATGCAAATAACCTACTCAGGCATAACATGGACTAACCAGCAGGAGCTGCAGCAACCGCCTCCCTCCCAGCCACCCTATTACCTCATAAGAATTCCTTCCATTTGGAAATAAGCAAGAGGAAAAGAAAAAAAAAATGGGACTATTAAGCCATTTCAAAAGGTCTTAAAATGACAGCAGTAGTAGAGTTGCCTGGATCACACAAGATTGCCATGTAAACAACTAGAGAAATTTCAGAGTTATGTGGAGAGGTTAGGACCCTCCATCTCATGAATGTGCCTAACAGGAAGAAAGATGAATTACAATGGGAAAACTGCTCCAAGTGGAGGTCAATGTGTCCGCGATTCCTCGTCAGGGGCTCACAAGAAAGCTTGGTGCTCTGCAACTCATTGAAGAGGGTGTCACCGAATGTGGTAAAACTTCGTGACATTCCCTGGGGCTCTGGGTATTTTGACTGTTCTGCACAGACAGCCAAGAAGTTGACGGCTGAGGGAATCCTAACACAGGGAATCCTACAATGGCAATGGTGCTGCCATTTTCTGTAGAAAAGAAAGTTTCAGTGGAACACAAGGAGACAGGTAATATAAACAAGTCCATAGGAAGTCCCCAAACTGTGAGGTGACTACCATTGCTGCCACTTTTCCCAGAATGCCGTTGCCTTAGGAATGGCTGTTTGATCAAGAGGCTGAAGAACTTTTGACTGTAATCAGTCAAAGTTTCTACTGTTAGAATAATTCTTAATTTTTAAAGATTTTTTTTTTTTTGGTAGGCTTCAGGACTGTGGGCCCAGGGCACCTCCATAGGTGGCTGAGAATAAAAAGAAAAGTTAAGTTTAAAAAAAGAGATAGTAATATGTTAAGTTAGAAAAGCCAGACTCTAAAAAAGCATTTGGGCAAAATCTTCTCAATTGATCTGTGGGACAGAATTCGAGGCAAACCAGGAAGTCTCCAGAAGGTGCTTGGTAAATATTGGTGAAATGAACGTTGATTAAAAAACCCAAAAGCTCCTTCTGTGAGGTTCTTCAGTACTTCAATATTATTAACAGGAAGCTCTCCCTAAAGCCAACCCCAGATTCCTTCTCCAGCAACTTTAATTTAGCACATTGTTTTCCCCCTGCCTGCTCTTAGGAGAAAGAGGAAAGATGCTAAGATTGCCCTTCTTACATCTCTATTAAACTTGCCCTTGATCTTCCATTTCATGGACTAAATAATCCCCAATTTTGTAAGTTTTTCTTTCAAAAAGGTAATTTCACAAATATTTCCATGTGCCAATCTGAAGAGTCACAAATGTTTAGAAATAACTTCCATGTTACCACGTAGACGGAGCCATATTGAGGTAAATACTGTACTTTGTCCATGAAGGTGCTGCTGCTTCTCATTGAAACCCCTGCATTCTAGGGGTTTCTGTCTTCTCTCCAGCCCGGGTGGAGGTGACGGCTGATGAGCCAGACTAATAAGATGCACACGCGCTGATTAAACGTCCATTATCCCCGGAAAATGCCTGACAGGAGCAGGCTGAAGCTGTGAGGCAGCTTGTAGCAATTTCACGAATTTACCCGATGGTAGAGCTTTGTGTGCTTAGAGCTATTATTAGCAAAACAATGGGTGGAAAGTGGACCAGGGAGAAAATTAAGAAATGGCAGACTTGTTTTTTGAAAGTAAGAGAAGAACTGCTTTTGTTAAGTTTTTCTAGAGTGTTCTCACAAAGGGAAGCAGAAAGTTTCACTTTAGCAAGATGCATCATCCAACCACGGCGCCTGGGTAAGCAAAGGGAGCTGGTAGGGTGAGCTCCAGTCACCTGCCTATGGGCTTTGGTCTCGGTTGCAATGGCCAAGGCAGAAGTAGGAGCTCAGGGCCTTCTACAGGGAAAGAGAAGGAGGAATTTAGCAGCACTACATAATGACTGCCTTAAAATCCTCAAGCCACTTGCGAATCATGGTGTCGGTGCTGACAGAGAGCTCGGGAGTACGATGGTGAGTGGAGAGGGTTGTGGTTTTTGTTTTTAAAGAGTAACGGAAAAGACTCTGGCTAGGGCTGTGCTGTCCAATACGGTAGCCACTTGACACATGTGGGCACTGAGCACTTGAAAGGTGGCTGGTCTGGCTGAGATGTGCTCTAAGAGTAAAATACACACCAAAATTCAAAGCCGTGGTATGAAAAAAAAAGGAAAATCTATTATTAATCATTTTTTATTTTGACTACATGTTGAAATGATAGTATTTTTAATAGATTGGGCTAAATAAAATATTAAAATTAATGCTATAACATGGATGAACTTTGAAAACATTATGCTAAATGAAAGAAGCCAGACACAAAAGGCCACACATTGCATGATTCCAGTTAGCCGAAATGGCCAACAGGCAAATGCATAGAGACAGAAGGTAGATTAGTGGTTGCCTAGGGGTGGAGGAGGTGGGGTTGGGGTGTGGTTTGGAGGAAATTGGAAAGTGAGTGCTAATGGTATGGGGTTTCTTTATGGGATGATAAAAATGTTCTAAAATTGATTGTGGTGCTGGTTGCACAACTCTTGAATATACTAAATTGCACACTTCAAATGCGTGAATCGTGTGGCATGTGAATTATGTCTCAATGAAGCTGTTTAAATTAATAAATAAGTAAATCTGGTTGCAAAAGATCCCTAATTAAAAAAAATATATATGGCTACTAGGAAATTTAAAATTACCTAACTGGCCGGTATTATATCTCTAATAAACCTGCTGGGCTAAGGGAGCCAGGATGAAGAAGCCTAGTTGTACACAGAGTGAGCGCCATTAGCACAGAGCAGAAGAGCAGCCAGAAATGTTCACTTTCGTGCAGGACAAGAAGGAATGGAAAGTTGAGGAAGAAGGTCTTGAGGAAAAGGGTGAAACTCCCCCGAGGAAAGCCAGCCTCTATACCAAGGGCTGCCAATGGACCAGGACATGGCAGACTAGAATTTCTAGCTCCTGGGCAAACTGGGGGCAGTCTTCAGTCATCTCTTATTGGCCCAGCTGATAAAAGGTGGGGCGGAGCTGCCCTACCTTTAACAGGTGCTGCTCTAGCGCCTCAGGCCCTGGCCCACAGCGCTGGGCCTGGGAGGATCCCTATCTTGACCCACCTGTAAGTATTTGCATACCTGTAACCCAGCCTTGGTAAACTGCAGCGGGAAGGGAAGCTCTGGCCCTGTCCTGGAGGATGGAAACTTCTTCAAGAAGTATTGGCCCCGGGAGCTGTCTGGCCTATTTGTGAAATGCCATAAACAAACCTTAGTGTTAGTGGGAGGTTTGGCAGGATGCAGCACCAAGGGAAATCTTGGGTGCCTTCTTGGCATCCTGCCCCCAACCCAGATTTCTTCCCAATTCGATTCCACCCTCTACCACCCCTCACCCCAAACACAACAGTGTTTCAAAGGACACAGCTCACTGGATGCTCGATAAGGAAGCTACACTTAGGGTATGTCCCCCCTCTCCAAAGAAAAAACCTCATGACTTGTCTCTGGAGACCAGGAATGTGATTAAACTAAAGGGTGGGATGGGTGAATTAGCCAGATGAACTATAACTCCAAAGGCCTAGTTTTGGGAGAGTAGAAAGGAGGAGAGAAAATCAAATACACTGTCTTTGAAAGTGGCTGTTTCAATCATTTAATTGTACACTTAAAATGGAGTGTTGGTTGTACATAGATACAGTTGGAGCACTATGTATGTACTCTATGGACTACTTTGACAGAGTAGATTTTTAAATGTAACACGATAAGTCAACTTGAGTAGTAATATATTTTGGGAAATTAGCTCACTATAAATTGTGACTGTAAACATTATACTGTAAATGTTTTGTAGTTTTCCCCCAATAAAAAAGAAAAAAAAATATTGAAAACAAAAACAAAAAAAAAGAATTTGAACATATGTTCATGGCGTGATGGTAAGTTTCAAAAAGCTAAAGGATGGTATGCACACAATAATTATTGTTTCCAAAAGCATTAAGAATATTGATAGGTGTAATTCTACAAGGTAGTCAAAGAGTGAGAAAATAAAATGACGAAATGGATAAAAGGTAAAAGGTAAAAATTGTCATGTCAAGAAGTGGATAGCTAAGAGACTGCTGGAGATTATGCCATTTTCCCTCATTTTTGAATTAATGATTCTTCCCAGCAGCAAGGTAGGGGGGTAAAGGTAAGGAATACAGATGAGGCATGTCCCCAGAAGTCTATATTAATATTGTGCAGCACCAGGAGAACAACCATATCTCAGCCTGCATTGTTTCTTGGCCAGAGTCATGCTGGCATTATGCATTTGGAATTCAAATATCTTTTGAGCTATTTTAAAGTGCTAATTTAGTTTATACTATAGTGATTTATAAAATGTGCCATTACACAATAACTGTCTATTCATTTCCAGAAAATCCATGCATTAGTGGGCATTAATGAATTGTAATACGCTAAGCAATGTGGAATATGATTACATGTGGGCCTTCTATTATGGTCTTACACTCATCTAGTTACAACATAGCTCTAATTTCATCACTGAAACCAAGTTCATAGGATATGCTAATAAGCTGACATAAATAATGGACATACTAGTTTAAAAATTATATCAAATAGATTCCTTATGATGAAATGCTATAATTATTGCACCAAAGCCCAATGCCTTCTCACTAAAACAAATTACTTTTGGGGGGCATAACTCACTGATGATTAACAATCAATGTCAAAATGTGTAATAGCATCTATAAAAGACATTTTACTGGCAATATGTACATTGCAAAGTCTATTGCCTCAGGACAGATGCTCTGTAATAATTGGAATTTTTTTAAGCTTCTATAGTGAATATGTTCTAAGTTATCTATGAAATTAGATTTGAATTTTAAATACACATAATGAATTTATACTTGATTCAGTTTGACTACTGAATAATTACTGAATAATTTGACTACTGAATAACTACCATAATTTCTTGGTTAATAAGAAAGATATGTTCTTACTATCCAATGCCCCTTATACTCCAAAATTTAGCATAGGTACTTGCAAGTAGTAGACAATGAAAAGTTTTTAGATCATGGTGATAAAAAGCCACACTTCTATAGAAAAGATAAAGCACCGGAGGACTGATGGTGGGAATCCTTATAAGAACCATGCATTAACCTTGCTAAGGAGGAAGAAAATAAGGAAATGACAACTCTTCAGGCATAATGACCTCCTAGGCCAGGCAATAAAGGCATTCTGCAGAAATCAGTAAATCATATACTTTGAGAAAATAATGGATGCAGCAGCAGAATGCAGTGAGTTCAGATATAACTTGGGGGTTACCCTGAAAATTGACTGTATGATGATGGCTGTGTATTTCTAGAAAAAAGGCAATAATTTATTCTCTCCGAGACTGCATAAAGTGCCATTAAGTTATCACAATGGAAAAAGTGCTTATCAGAGGGTGGATGGCCAACAATGAAAAACAAAACAGTTACAAGAAAGAAACTTTACCATTTACTGAGCTACTCCAGAATTCTAGACACACTGTGAGTCCTCTTCACAACCATACAATTTCAAGTAAAAAGTACTCTTACCAAACAAGAGTAACTTCTTGCTAAACAGAAAAATAGAATGCTTTATGGGAGCAAATCAATTCAGACCAAATAGTCAAACCAACTATACGTGAAAAAAGATTTTGATTAAGATTACGTTGGCTATACGAGGTCTTTTCTGGTTCCATAAAAAGTGAAGAATTATTTTTTCTACGTCTATAAAGAATGAAAATGGTACTTTGAGGGGGATTGCATTTATTCTGTAGATCACTTTAGGGAATATTGACATTTTAACAATATTGATTCTACCAATCCATGAACAAGACAGATTTTTCCATCTTTTTACATCTTCTACAATTTCTTTGTTTAGTGTTTTGTAATTCTCCTTGCATAAGTCTTTCGTATCTTTTATTAAATTTACTCCTACATATTTAATTTTTTGGGAGGCTATAGTAAAAGGTATTGCCTTTTTTGAGTTTCACCTTGACTATTTTTGGTATATATGAATCCCTCTGATTTGTGTATATTGATTTTATAAGCTGAGATTTTGCCAAATTCATTTATCAAATCAAGGAGTCTCTTGGAAGAATCCATGGGGTTTTCTAGATATAATATCATATCATCAGCAAAGAGCAAGAGTTTGATCTGTAAAGCAATTATAATCAAATCAGCCTTTTATTGGTACAAGAACAGAAGCATTGATCTTTGGAACAAGACTGAGAATCCAGAGATAAATTCATCTGTATACGGTAACCTAATCTTTGATAAACCAGTCAAAAATATACATTGGGGAAAATAATCTCTTTTCAATAAATGGTGCTGGGAAAACTGGATAGCTACATGCAGAAAAATGAAACTGGATCCCTACCTCTCACCTCTCACAAAAATACACTCAAGATGGTTAACAGACCTTAACCTAAGGCATGAAGCCTT
>CAUYRT010101854.1:0-30789 GCA_963574885.1 Lepilemur ruficaudatus
AGCTGGGACTACAGGCATGAGCCACGATGCCCGGCTCATTTTTTCTATATATATCTTTAGTTGGCCAATTAATTTCTTTCGTTCTATTTATAGTAGAGATGGGGTCTCACTCTTGCTCAGGCTGGTTTCGAACTCCTGACCTTGAGCGATCCGCTCGCCTCAGCCTCCCAGAGTGCTAGGATTACAGGCGTGAGCCACCGCGCCCGGCTTTTTCTGGAATTCTAATATTTAAAAATAAATAAAAGCAGAGACAGTCTGATTAAGTGGAAGAGATAGTGGAAGCTGAGGGCTCTCTTGTATCGGTCTACCCTTAAACTGCCACTAGTTTGAAAACCAACAGTGTTTATCTGGGTTTTTATTAAAAGCAAGATAACTCCTGCATTTTAAATTATTATTGACTTCAAATAAAAGACAATCTAAGTTTTCCTTAAAATGTATAAGAAAACTGTAAAAATGGTTGTAATAAATTCTTTTACTATACCTTTTACCTTTTAGTTATAAGTCCTTGATTCATTTTTGCAATCTCATTGTGATTCTAGAAGCACCAAGTAATGTGATTGCTTGAAATAAATAGTGAAAAGTAATGTTTGTTTACAAATTGTGTTTGGGTCTCATGGGGACCTAAGAGTTTTAACCTACACCCAGCTTGAAGCTGGACTCAACATTTCAGTGAAATGTATGGTAGTTTCTAAGGCTTTGCAGGAATAAGATTTGATTTGGAAGATGTAGGAAAGATTTTGTAGGAGACAGGAGGTGAGGCTTTCATCAGCAGGCTACACAAAAGTACTTAATATAATTTTCAATTAGACATCTCAGTTCTTCTTCCAATCTTCTAATTCATCTACAATCACGTCTTTTCCCTCCAACCCTTCTAGCACTCAACTTTTTCAACTCTCTTGGATTTGGTGTTTCCCACCATTCCTACCATCAAGTCTTCCTATACTTCTTCATTTTTATTTTTCCCTAGGTACAGAGCAATTTAGCAGTCATTCCCAGCCTCATCATTTGCTCAGCAAAGAGTATAACTTCTGTATACTCTTATTCGTTTAAGAGGTCAGTAAACAACATTATTTTTTTTCCTGCTGTAATTTTTTCTATCATATTTTTAACTAACTTAGCTTCACATAACTAGTGGAACAAATCTTTATGTACCTCCAGTTATATATTTTTATATGTCCATTATTCAGTATGTGGTTTGTAGCTCTACCTCTATGTATGGCCTCTCCATGGCAGAATATGCTTGAACTTTCTAATACTGTATAGATTAGGCAGGAAAGTCTAGATTATGTTGTAGTAATGAAGTATCCAAGATCTCAGTGACAACAAAATCAAAGTGTATTCTTTGCTCCATGTGTCTATTATTGCTCAGCTGGGGTTCTGTGCCTTTTTGCCACACTCCAGAACCCAGTCTGATGAAGTAACCGCCATTTCAAACACTGGTGGTCACAGTAGCATAAGGAAAGAAATCTGGCCATTGGGCAGCAATAATTAAATGCTTAGGCTCAAAAGTGATGTACAGATCATTCGCATACCTTATCACTCATCTGCAAAGGGGCTCCAAAGCACATTATTCTGTGTACCCAGAAGATGGAATGTGGGAAATACTTACCTACCTCACTAATGATTACCTCACTGTGTTAGTAACTTCTCAACCCACTCCTCCTCTTTCTTCCCCTCAAAATGCAGAGGAGTAGGTCTAAGGTTTTGGCACTGTTTTTCCTTTGTGTGTCGATTTTATTTCTTGTAAGCATTCATTGCAAAAATAGCTCTTTCTACTCTGTCATTCATATTACCTTTATTTTCTCTTCTTACACTCCATTTTCTTTTTTCTAAGAATTATCAACAAAATATTTTATCTATGTTATAAGAAGCCCAAGGTTAAATGGTGGAATTTTTCTAAATTCACTCTAAAATGCAGTTTGAAAACATTCCTACACAAAAATTGTCAGAAAATAATCAGTGGACTATCAGTCTCTTCCAGTCAATTATTCCAAGGAATGATAAGGTCTAGCCAGATATTGATTTGTGGTGGAGAGAAAAAAAAATTAATTTTTGTCATTCACATCATTTAGTCTATTTGTAAGGGGAGCAGAAGTAATTCATGACTGGCTTATAGTTGATTAAAAAGCAAAAAGTTTTTCCCTTCCATTTAGTTTAGAGATGATTGGTGGCTGGTAACATGTTTTATTTTTTTCTTTCTTTGTACCAGAGAATCCAATACTGATATGCACATGGTAGGTGGTTCCGAATTATCAACTAAAATGTGTGATGAAACACTAATAGATTAATTCTTCAGAATGTTTAAATAGTCCAGCAGAGGCAAGGAACTCAATTATTTTTTACGAGGACCCTCCACATGAATTTATAATTGCTATCGATATTCTAAAGTATATAACACACTTTTCATACACAGTTTTACACTTAATTCTCAAAGTGACTTTACAAATGTGTAATATTTTCTCAAATTTTAAAATGGGGAAAACAGATCCTCAGAAAGATTACATTACTTTCCCAGATGTATGTGATAACAGTTGTCAGGGAAACCTGTGGCAGGAACTCATGTTCTCTGAACATAAGCCCAGTATATTTTTCTATTAATAACCTATTTGTTATAATTCTTGAAGCCAGGTACATTATTAGTTAGCATTAGGTTCAACTGCATAGAGAACAACAACAACAGAAACAGAATAGAAGTTGTCTCTTACTTAAGCCTGGAGGTGGGCAGCCTTGAGCTGCTATGGTGACACTATGGAGTTAGTAGGGAACGGGCTCCTATCTTTCTACCTCATCATCCTAGTTCATGCCTGCCATTCTCAATATCATTTTATGCTCGAAGAGAGCTGCTGAATTTTCAGGGTTTCCAGCTATCACCTCCTAGTTGAGGGTTACATAAGAGATGGCAGAATACTGCTAAAACTGAGCCCTTCCCAACTGAGGCAGCTCTTTTTTAAGTAACGTTCATTGAAGTTTCCAACAGTATTTCCATATACGTCTCCTTTGGTCACAACTTAGTCACATGACCACACCTCACTCTAAGGGTCACTAGAACACTCGAGAAATGTAGTCTTTAATTCTAAGAAACAATGGAATTGAGGTAAAACTCAGGGATTTGTCATTAAGGAAGAAGAGAAAAATGGATATTGCATAGAAAAAATGACAGTCTTTGCCACAGCTGAGTACCTGATTTCAATCTGAATTCTGTTTCTCCATCTTTAACCTCAAGTCAATAAAAATCAACTAAGTGAATTGTTGTGAAATTGATAACACTGCATTTCATCAGTATTGAGGTATACCCCTCCACACACATCTTTTAACATGATATGTCTATCAACAGAATCAACAAAATTGCCAGGTAGAATTTTGATTATCATTATCTGTCAACTGTCATGTAGGACTCTGATTGTGTGTGCCATGGTTTTTCATAGATGAATCCATAGGTACTGCCTACATGCAGGCTTACAAGAACCTGAGGCCCTGAGACACTCCAGACTGAGGCAGGACAGAGCTTCATGACTTATTCATTAACCTACAAACCTATGGTTCACTCAATAATTTTAATATATTTATTGAGTCCCTAAGGCAGGAACTATATTGGGCCCTGAGGATGCACCAGGAATCATGCCCTTGTTATGGATCTTGCATTTTTGTGGAGATAATGTGACAGAGCAAATAAACAAGTTATATAAAAAATTACCAGAAATGATAAGTATGAGGAAAAACACAGCAAAGTATGGAATAAAGAGAGTCTCAGTGGGGGGCAGGGGGCATTTTAGAATCTATAGTCAAAGAAAGTCTCTGTGATAGTTAGCATTTGAGTGGCTGCTTAATCAAAGCAAGAGTGACCCATGTGCATACATGGAGGAAGGTATTTCAGGCAGTGTGGGATTTGGGATTAAGCTACTCTCTCAGACCCAAGATCTGCTCCAGTAACCCAGTGGGTGAGTTTTCTTTAACTAGTTCTAACTTGCTTAGGGGCACAGAGGGGAGATTTTTAAACTAATTTCAGGAGGCAAGGGAGCCTGTGTGGGCAGAACTCAGAGGAGAGTGCAGTCTGGATCCCAGCCATAGCACACTCATGGAGCACCCCCCCCTCACCCGGCCCCAGGAGAGCTGCACTCTTGGCCTGCTGAGATCCTGGACAGGGAAGCTCCCACTCTACAACACCATTGCTGGTTAGCTCAGCTAGTTCAAGCACCTGCCTGAGGCCAGATGCCTGAAGGAGACCAAAGGACAGAGGAGCGGGGAGAAGAGTGAAGCCCACTCCTGACAGTCAGATTGTGAATCTCAGCCCTCCCCCAACAAGCAGACTTTCTGGGTTGGTGGGGCCACTTCCGCCCCTCTCTGGTGGCTTTCTCCAGTGGCCAGAGAGTGGACACTCAACCCCTGCCAAGATAGCTACATTACTGGCCTTTGTGGAGCCTGAAAGCAGGCTCACCCAACCCAACACTACCCAGGCACTCTCCCACCTGACTCTGCTATGGTGGGAAGACTCACCTGGAAGTTCCAAGGTCCCATCCACTACCCAGGGTGTTGGAGTGCTTCTTCTGAGGGTTAGAGCTGATCACAGGTGTCAGAAAAACAACAACGCTGCAGCTAGCTCTTTCTGCCAAGCACCCCTACTGGCTAGAAGGACAACTTATTCAGCCCTCTATAGCAGTTACTGGCCCAATCATATAGGATGTGGCTGATTCTTACCCACAAGCACCACCTACTGTCTAAGAGATTAAACTGGGTATGCCAATATGATTCACACTGTTAAGGAGAACACAGGGCTGGGGAGAGAGAAGAATTTCAAAAACCTCCATCTTTCCTGAACAACAGGAGACAGAATCTGCCCACGTACACAGCTGACCACTGCTACAGCTTACAAACAACTAGTAAATGAGAAAACCACCACACTAAGGATATTTATAACTGAGGTGTCCATCTAGAACCTAGACCCCATCAATGCACCCATATGAAAAGCCAAAAGTTCTTATTCAATATGCTACAGATGCACCCTTAAGTGTGAAGGGGGAAAAAAGCCCCATCTAAACAAAAGAAAATTCTAAAACAAGAAGCAACACCTGCTCCAGATGAGAAGGAATCAGCACAAGAACTATGGAAGCATGAAAAATCAGAGCTCAAGGACACTCCCCAAAGGGGCACACTGACTCACTAGCAATGAATACCAACCAAAATGCAAATATTGGAATGACAGATAAAGAATTCCAAATATGGAGTATAAAGGAGCTTAATGAAATCCAAAATAAAATGGAAAATCAACTCAAAGAAACCAGAAAAACAATTCAGGAAATGAATGAAAAATTCACTAAAGAGATAGACACATTAAAAAAAATAGAATTTCTGGAAATTAAAACTTAATTTAAGGAAATACAAAACACAATGGAAAGCTTTAAGAATAGACTAGACCAGGCAAAAGAAAGAATTTTAGAACTTGATGAAAACTCTTTTGAATTAACGTAGTCAGTCAAAAATAAAGAACAAAGAATCAAGAGGAATGAACAAAGCTTACAGGAAATATGAGATTATGTAAAATGGCTACATAGAATAATCATAGACATTCCTAAGGGTGAAGAAGAAAAAGCACAAGGCCTAGAAAACCTCTTTGGGGGAATAATTGAGGAAAACTTCCCTGGTCTTGCTAGAGATTTAGATATCTAGACACAAGAAGCTCAACGAACACCTGGAAGATTCATTGCAAAGAGGCAATCACCAAGACACATAGTCATCAGAATGGCCAAAATCAACCTGAAGGAGAAACTTCAGTTTCTCCTTCTTTTGTGAAGGAGAAACTCCTGTGAGCCGTGAAGTGAAAACATCAAGTAACTTACAAAGGAAAACCCATCAGGCTAACCACAGACTTCTCAGCAAAGACCTTACAAGGCAGAAGGGATTGGAGCTCTGTCTTCAGTGTTTTTAAACAGAACACCTGCCAGCCTAGAATTTTGTATCCTACAAAACTAAGTTTCATATATGAATGAGAAAGAAAGACTTTTCCAGACAAGCAAACACTGAGGGAATTTGTTAAGACCAGATCTGTCCTGCAGGATATACTTACAACCACATTATACACAGATAAGCACAATAATCACCCACCAGTGTAAAACCACCCAAAAGCTAAAGCTCACAGTTCATATAAAACAATAACATAAGAGGTAAAACAAAGCAATAAGGCATTACCCAATATGACGAACAGAACAGCATCCCACATATCAATTCTATCACTCAGTATGAACAGTCTTAATGTCCCACTCAAGAGTCATAGGCTGGCTGAATGGATGAAAAAATACAACCCAATTAACTGCTGTCCCTAGGAAACTCATCTAACCTATAAGGACTCATACAGACTCAAGGTAAAGGGATGGAAAAAAATATTCCATGCAAATAGAAACCAAAAGAGCAGGTGTAGCCAATTCTCAGATCAAATAAACTTGACTAAAAATCAACAATGGTAAGACAAAGATGGTCATTATATAACGATAAAGGGAGCAATTCAACAAGAAGACATAACAATCCTAAATATTAATTTCTCTTATCATAAAATTCAAACTAGCTAATATTTAGCATGGCATTGGTTTGTTAGCTTTCACTAGATAACAAACTACTCCATCACTTAGTGATTTAAAATAACCACCATTTATTTAGCTGAGAGATTTTTGGGTCACCTAGGTGTTTCTTCTGGTCTAAGCCAGCTTTGCTGATCTCTTTTGGTCTCCCATATGTTTGAAATTAGCTGACAGGCCAATTTGTGACTGAATCACTTACGGCGGCCTCACTGGCTATCTACCAGGAGTGGTGGGGCCTTATGTCTCATCATCTGGCAGATTAGCCAAGCTTTCTGTACATAGTGGTTTCAGGATTCCCAGAGCAGCAAGAAGGCAGGGTCCAATGTGCCTTCATCATGCTTCCTAGTGACCCATAGGCCAAACTGATCAAACGGTCAAGCCTGGCTTCAAGGGGTAGAGAAAGAGACATGATACATTGCTAAGAGGAGCTAAAAAGTCACATTAAAAGGGGTGTGCGTAGATGCTTATAGAAGCTTTATTCATAATTACCAAAAATTTGAAACAATCAAGATGTCCTTCAATAGATGAATGGATAAACAAACTATGGTACAATGAGAGGAAGGAATATTATTCAGCAATAAAAAGAAATTATCTATCAAACCATGAAAAGACATGGGGGGATTTTTAAATTCATACTGCTAAGTGAGAGAGGCCAATCTGAAAAGGCTTCACATGCTGCATGATTTCAACTATATGAAATTCTTGAAAAGACAGAACTATAAGACAGTTAAAGATTACTGAATGCCAGGGGTTTGAGGGAATGAGGGAGGGAGGAGCAGATAATGCACAGAGGATTTTTAGGGCAGTGAAACTGCTCTGGATGATACTGTAATGGTGGACACATGACATGTATTTATGAAAACATGTAGGATGTACAACACAGAATAAACCCTAATGCGAACTATGGACTTTAGGTAATAATGATGTGTCAATATTGTTTCATCAATTATCACAAATGTATGGCATGCATGAAAGATAATGGGAGACACCAGCATATGGGGGCATGGTGGGAGGAGAGGGAATATATGGGAAATCTCTTTTCTTGCTGCACCATTTCTCTGTATACCTAAAATGCTTCTCAAAAAAATAAACTTTATTTTGAAAAGGGGGGTTTTGTGCATAAAGGGATGAGAAGAATTTGTGATTACTTTGGCAATCTACCACAGCATCTAAGACTATTCAAAATCTGCTAAACCTTATTCTCCAGACTCGTCTCCTAGTTCATCTCTGCTTGCTAATTGTTCCAGAGACCTAGAAAGCCTCAACCCATTTCTTGAATCCAACTGCATTTCTATGTCCTGTTGTGCTTTTTTCTCTTAGTTGGGAGACTCCAACATCTTATATTTTGCAAATTAAAATTCTTTTCATTTGTTAACCAGACTCTGTTATTTTTTCTCTGAATTCTGTCATCATCCATTATTCTAAAAGAATACTTTCTTCCACATTCTGACAACATCTTGCAAGTGCCTTATTATCCTGGTTGGCCCTTTATTATACTCGATTTCACATCTTTTTCTATCTGTTCTCCTTGATAGCCAGTCCCTGGGCTTAATTTTCTTTAATCCAACTAGCATGCTAAGCACAGTGCGAGGCACATGATTGGAACTGAATAAATGTTGATTGGAAGTAACAACTAAATGCAGAAGGGATGTGGTAATTTAACCTCAAAGTCCTGGCTTTTTGCCTTTTATTCTAAGTAGTTTGGATTTTCTGGTCTTCCCTGACTGCTAATGACACCAATGCCATTTTATTTGTAAAATAAAAGGAACACTGTGGAAAAAAAGTTATTAAATTATACACAGATTATAACAGTGGATAGTTTTGGTTAAAAAGGGGAATCAGATCTGTTGCATATAAAGAATATCACATTTGACTTATAGCTTGTGGTAAGGGAAAGTACATATAAATTATTAGCCATTAGAAGCAGCAGATTTCTACTGTGATTGACAGTGCTAATATTGTAAACATTGCATTAGGCACAGTTTCATAAGAATGAATTTGGTGGTCAATACTGTACCATTTGGGGGTACATTTTTCTTTATTACCATGACAATTGGATATAGTGTGGATTTGAGTTTCTAATGTTAATTGATAAGCAGATGGCTTTCTGCCAAGTATTGAGCTCTAATGGTCCAAGGTCTGCTCACTTTTTCAACATCATTTCTGTGCAATTGAAACAAAATGATCAATTAGTCTTTTAAGAACAGCATCTGTGTTTTGAGGGCAAGTTGAGAACGAAAGTAAAAATCGATTTCCTGGGTGAGTCTCAGAGGGGTGTTGGTTCGTTTCATTCAGGAATGTTCCTATCTCTGAGCAGAAGGCAGCTGCTAACATTAGGGCAAAATTGAGAGATAAGTTTAAGTTTAGTATGTGGCCTGTATGGGGAGTTTTAAACTGGTAACAGTTGACATGACTACATGCAAATCAAATGCTAAATTAGTTGAGAAATACACAGCAACCTAAGGAGAGGGATACCCACTCAGTGTTACACATCTGGAGAGAGAAAGCAAGCCAGGGCTCTAACTACATGCAGGATTGAATGCTGCCACCATGGGAGATGAGCCCAGCTGTGATAGGAACTGAGGAAGAGAATTTTCATTGATGAGAGAAACTCTTTCCTCTCCAAATCTAGTAAATGGCATCACATAATCCCATAGGCTTTGTTACTTGTCCTTACAAATATTAAAACTTGCAGAAACGTCCTTAATGAGTACTGTTTAATTGGAAAATGGTCTTGAAGAATATATGTATTTTAAAGAATATGCATAGGACTAAGATAACACCAGAAGAAATAACCTATAGTTAGCACATAAGATTCTTAGGCTAACAGATGTAGTCCAGAGTATAGGAAAATATGAACAAGGCCATGAGATGGACCCAACTGGCTATCAATATCCCATGTGACAGCTCTACCCAAGTTGAAAAAGCTCCAGAGATTCATCGATACTCCAATTTTTGCTTAAAAAGATGTCATCCTGTTGTTTAGTTTCAGTGATGGAGCCCAGAGCTCATTAGATCTATTCCATCACTGTCAAAGCCACCCCAGTCATCTGTATGCCTCCCACCTAAACACTCACACACACACACACACACACACACACTCCAGCCTCAGGGGGAGGAAAGATAAAGTTATTCATGTCTTGAATCATAATAAAAATATTTCCCCATTTGATTATTTTAAATGCTGAGCACATGGAAATCTCACAAAAATGCCTGCTGCTGCTGCTTTTCCGCCTTGTCCCACTCTTCTATTACTAATGCTACTGTCTGGCTCCAGGTAATATTTAACAGAGGTATTAACAACCACGCATAATGAGTCAGGTATAGTATAATGAAATGATCTTGGAATCAGATCATCCTGTTTTGAAAGCCACTCAGTGACAACCATGAGAGTTTGGCTAACTTAACCTCCCTGAATGGTCATTTCTTTATCTGTACAATGGGGCAGTAATATTTACCTAATAGGATTGTTGTAAGGAACTAAAGTATCTAGGAAATAGTAGGTGATTAACAAATGTCAATGCTTTTTGCTGTTTTCCTCTAAGTCTCCTGGAGAGTCTTTTCTCTAGACAGGAGGATGCCATACTTGAATAAGTGGGCTGTAGCCCCAGACATTACTTCCTACTCCGAGTGATTGATGGAAACCTGTTATCTCTTTGCAAGCAGCAGCTGCTGTTGACTGCCACACAAGTGTTTTCTGGAATGTGCTGTTAGCCGATAGTTATGCTTTATTGCCCACAGTCAGCTGACCATTTCTTTGGAGAAGTAAGGAAACCTAAATAAAGTGGGTGAACCAATGTTGCCAGCCAATTCAGAATATGGTCCTGGACGGAGACAAACGTGATCACATACATTTTATAGGCTTACACGGCTCTGAAAAGCCCATTCATTATAGTTGCACACTCCAAATGCCCTACTTTTTATGTTTATTTTTAAAGCCAATTACATTCTTAAATTTGCTTTGCATGATTTCTTCTAGGAAATTTCCAGTCACTCTCTAGAGTTAAGCTATCATATAACTTTTCATTTCTTTCCACAATTCTTTCCTGTTCTACCTCTTACCAGGTGTTGGCCATGAGATTTTAAGTGAATATTAATGTGAGTCCTTTACTAGTCCTTCAAAGAGGCAGAGTGATCTTGAGGCAGGGGCATGAGTTTTACAGGATGATATCATCCTTATTGTCTATCTGTATAGGATCTAAATCAGTAAAGCCTCAATTGTCTCAGTTGTGAAAAGGAGATAGTAATGCATACCAGTAAACGATTATTGGCCAGGTGTGGTGGCCCACACCATAATCCTGGCAATCTAGGAGGCCGAGGTGGGAGAATATCTTGAGGTCAGGAGTTCGAGACCAGCTGGAGCAAGAGTGAGACCCTGTCTCTACTAAAAATAGAAAAAAATAGCTGGATGAGGTAGCACGCACCTGTAGTACTAGCTACTTGGGAGGCTGAGGCAGGAGAATTGCCTGAGCCCAGCAGTTTGAGGTTGCTGTGAGCTAGGCTGATGCCATGGCACTCTAGTCTAGGTGACAGAGCAAGATTCTGTCTCAAAAAAAAAAAAATGATTATTGAAGCTTAAGGCTTAAGTGAATGCATGAATGGAAAACGCCTAGCATATCTAGCACCTCTTATCCTGGATAGAGCTGGGGCCCATTCTACTAAGTGAAGTATCACAAGAATGGAAAAACAAACACCACATGTACTCACCATCAAATTGGTATTAACTGACCAACACTTAAGTGCATATATAGTAATAACACTCTTTGGGGGTCAGGCAGGTGGTCGGGGAGAGGAGGGGATGGGTATATACACACCTAATGGGTTCAATGTGCACTGTCCGGGGGATGGACACGCTTGAAGCTCTGACTTGGGTGGGGCAAAGGCAGTGTATGTAACCTAAACATTTGTACCCCCGTAATATGCTGAAATAAAAAATATATATATAAAAGAAAATGGCTAGCATTATAACTGATGCTTAATACTTTTTAGTACTCAGAATTTCGCTTTTATACACTCAGACTCGCTCAGCCTATCTTCTAGATACACCTTCTGTAAAAACTCTTACTTCAAACATTTTTGCCCAGTTTCTTTCTCTTTTTGCTATCTCTTTTTTATTTTTTTCTCATTCCTAGACTCTACCCTCAACTAGCTCTGTCACAGCTTCAGAAAAGAAGTGGTGAGTAAGTGGATATGGAAACTTCTGCAGCTGTATAACTCCGAAGTCTCAGTGCTTGGCGGTGGGACATGGGAAGAGTGGAGCCTTTCTGGGAAGGGGAGGCCAAACTCCCGTCCCACCTTCTGTGAGAGCACAGGTGGCATGACAATCAAGAACATTTCCTGGGCTCCCACTGGGCTCAAAGCACCTGATTAGGCTCAGTGAGGGATTACAAAGGAAGGAGAAGACGGGCTGTCTGCCTGGCTGCTCTGCCCGCCAGCTACTCAGAAGCTTGAAAGATGCAGGGTAGTCATGGTTAGCTGGAAGATGTCACACCACAATGCATTATACTCAAGAGGAGCTAATTTTAAGCTGGCACGTATGCTGTTAGCATAGAAGATATTCATTCCTGGAGTAAAGGAATTGGGAGTTAACCAGATCGAGGGCACTCAGGGGGCCTTGTAAATCACAGAGCTGCTGAACAACCTGGAAACTCCACTGAGAACAGTGAAAGCATGTATTCCAGCCACAAAAGAGCACAGAAGCCTTTTGTAAGCAGAGTGAAGATAGATGCTATACAATCAGTCCACAGAGAGGACAAAATCTAGGACAGCAGTTACAATAAAGCCATAGCTGAAGTCCTCATGTTATATTTATTTATTCAATCTTTTAAAATTTTCTGATTTGTCACTGTCATTTGAGGATATTTTTTGATCAAAAGAAAAATCTGTTTCACCCGAGATGGGGCTGGGGATGGACTGGGGAGGCATGCAGCCTGGGGAAGCTGTGCGTGCTCTTCAGCTCTGTTGTGCATTTGTCCTGCCTGGCCAGAGAAGAGCTCTGCATAGCAGCCTGTTCCACTCAGAGATAATGCAGAGCATGATTTCCCCTGCTGTCTCAATTATTTCTGAAATGCAAACTTGCGAAGATTGATTCACGTTCTTGCATTTAGGAAAAATCTGAACCCTCCCACACAGTCTTGGGCTTTCTTCTCCTGGTTTTCTTCTGTGAGTTTCACTCTCCCCGGGATAACTAGATTCTTGCAGAAACTAAACTGAAGCTGGAAGATTAATCCAAGTGGCTTGTATGTCAGTCATTTTATATAAACCTTTGAAGGTGGATGTGTGTCAGGCTTTCTAATTATTTATAATGACACTTTTATTACTATGGCTCTTCCAAGGGGTTTCAGATTTCAGAGTATTTTACAAGGCTATTGCTATTCATCACAGCTTATTTTAAAAAAAAAAATTGGAGTGAGGTGATATGCAAATAAGCAATCTAAAAATTTCTTTTAAAATTGCACTTTATGTGTTTCCATTATTACATTTTTATATTGCCAACAGTGAATACTTTCCTATTAAAGTTGAATTATATTTATTCTTTTAGAGACAAATTTGAGAGTGGTTACTTAAAATAATAATTAAAGAGAACCAAAAGATTTAATAATGCTTAGATGCAACTTTAGGAGAAGGAACTCCAGATTTGAGACAAAAATACTAGGTTTAGTTTAGATGTATCACTTTATAAAATATTATTTAATCTTTCCAGCCTCAGTGTCTTTAAGTACAAAACAAGGATGATGTACACTTGACTAAACTGTGTTATAAAGATTAGATGTGATCAAGTGCATAAATACTACCAACTAAAATTTTATGATAATTTTTTTCTTAAATAGCACATACAGACTACTGGTCACAGAATTTGATATCTTCAAACAGAGGCTCATATTTGAGGTCTATGGATGAGAGTTCAGAGATGGGCATTTTTAGGAAGCCCAGGAGTCCCCCAAAACAATGTGCAAAACTTGTGCACATGTGTATGTTAGGACTCTCTGGGTTGCAAGTGACAGAAACTGAATGCATCCTAGCTTACCCAAAAAGGTGCTTAACAAATAAAGTACACGAGTGGATTAATAAAATGTGGTATATGTATACCATGGAGTACTATTCAGCTATAAGAAACAATGGCAATATAGCACCTCTTGTATTTTCCTGGATAGAGCTGGAACCCATTCTACTAAGTGAAGTATCCCAAGAACGGAAAACTAAGCACCACATGTACTCACCAGCAAATTGGTTTCACTGATCAGCACCTAAGTGGACATAGGAATAACATTTATTGGGCGTCAGGCAGATGGGAGGGGGGAGAAGGGGATGGATATTATACATATTTAATGAATGCATTGCTCACCATCTGGGGGATGTGTACAGTTGAAGCTCTGACTCCGGGGGGAGGAGGGTAAGACAACAAACGTAACCTAAACCCCGTAATATGCTGAAATAATAATAAAAAAAAGTACAGTGGAAAGCCTTGGCATCATGGGAACAGGTGGAATCAAGGTCTGGAATACAGCCAGGATGCCTACTCCATCTAGTGGCTTGCTTTCTTCCTTAGGTGACGTTATTAACTTTTATACTGCTGACCAACTTATACAGGTTGGGGAACATGGGTTCAGATGATTACATCCCCTTAGGAGAGAGGCACTAAAATTGATTTTCACTATTCCTAAGTTAAAAGTCCCAGGAAAGGACAGTGATCATAGTGTCTTGATCAGAATCAATCACTGTGGCCAGGATGATAGTGGTGACTATTTGCACAACACATTTAGAGAAGGAAAAAAATTCACAGTTAAAAAAGACTCTTGGGTGGGATCCTGGGGAGACAAAATTCAAATACATGAAATATTTTATGGGAATTCTTTCTCAGATTTTCAAATGTTTGCACAATCATAGAAAAAACACATTTTTTTTTTTTTAAGACAAGAGTCTCACTTTGTTGCCCAGGCTAGAGTGAGTGCCGTGGCATCAGCCTAGCTCACAGCAACTTCAGATTCCTGGGCTCAAGGGATCCTTCTGCCTCAGCCTTCCGAGTAGCTGGGACTACAGGCATGTGTCACCATGCCCAGCTCATTTTTTCTATATATATCTTAAGTTGGCCAATTAATTTCTTTCTATTTATAGTAGAGATGGGGTCTTGCTCTTGCTCAGGCTGGTTTCGAACTCCTGACCTTGAGTGATCCGCCCGTCTTGGCCTCCCAGAGTGCTAGGATTACAGGCGTGAGCCACCGCGCCCGGCCAGAAAAACCACATATTTATTGATTTGAAAATTAAAAGAATGTTTTCTGTTCCATTATAACAGATATTTGTTAAAAGAACTTAATGTTTCTGTGATTATGTAAAAAAAATATTCATTTACCTCAGCCCCATGATTATAAAATTCATGCAAAGTAGTATTATTAATAACCTTCACATAATCATTAAATAAATCATTAATATTAAATAAATATTAATATTCTATTGAATTATACAGAAAGCTCTAAGATTTAATAGTTCTCAGAGGGCATGCTAGGCTCTAAAAAAGGCTAATATCTGTAAGTAGATATTAATTTAACTCAACAAATATTTTAATACTTTATACAAGATTTGAGCTAGACAATGTCAAAAGATAGTTGAAAATTGAGGAAAAATCCTTATTATTTGTAATGGTTAAGTTTATGTTTCAATTTATCTAGGCTTCGGTGCCCAATTTTTTGGTCAAATAAAAGTCTCAGAGTTGCCTTGAAGATATTTTTTAGATGTCATTAACTTCTAAATCAGTAAACTGAGTAAAGAAGAGATTACTTTCCATAATGTTGGCAGGCTTCATCCAATTAGTTGAATGTCTTAAGAGCAAAGATTGAGGTGTTTTTTTTTTCCCCTAAAGTATTATGGTGGTACAAATGTTTTTGGTTGGATGTGGATCCAACCAGTGATGTGGATCATTTTTGTAATGCTTGAGTCAGGGTTAAAAGTGTGCCTGTTGCCCAGAGAGTGTTCATTGTATCCATTAGGTAGGTTTTTGTCCATCCCCTCCTTCCCTATCCCCCCTGCTTGATTTCCTTGGAGATTTATTTTCCTCTATGCATGTGTGACACATGCACTCAAATATTTATTGCAGCACAACTCACAATTGCAAATATGTGGAATCAACCCAAATGTGCATCAATTCATGAGTGGATTAACAAAATGTGGTATATGTATACCATGGAATACTACTCAATCAAGACTGAGATTTTCTAAACCTCAAAACTGCAGCATAGAAATCCTGCCTGAGTTTCCAATCTGCAAATTAAAGTAGACTCAAGATTGTAACATCAACTCTTTTTGAATTTCCAACCTACTGGCTTACTCTACAGATTTTAGACTTAACAAGCCACCACAGTTGGATGAGCCTATATACGTACACACACACACACACGCAGAGATTCAAATATATGTGTATACATATAGATATGTACAGAGATATACATATATATGTATATGCATGTATCCTATTGAGATAACACACATATATGTATATATCCTACAGAAGATGTACATATGAGGATATATATGTGTGTATCATATTGGTTCTGTTTCTACAGAGAACTCTGACTAATATAATATACATAAAATATAAAGAATAACTAAAATTAAGGAGAAAAAGCCAATGCAAAAATAAAATGGACAAAAGTTGTAAACTGACATAAAAACAAATGCAAAAGATATTTAACTTAGTTCAAAATAAGAGAATTCACATTAAAACTGAAATAAGATTTATTTGTTACACAGGCAAAAAAAAAAAAAAAAGAAATGCCTGGTCACACTCATTGGTTGTGGGAAAACAGGACTCTCATACACTACTGGTGTAGGAGCGAATATGCAACTCCAAAATATGCCTTTTTGGCATAGGGATTATTTTGAGCTGATTATACAAAGAAACTGAAGACACAGAAGATGTTCTGAAAAGAAAGTAGAAGTTACCCTTTTAAAAGGAAAATTTACATCCATAAGAGAAATCTTCACTTGTAGGAGTGTGTACCTCTCTGTATCAGGATGAGAAGGATGATTCTATATTACTAGAGACCCCTACCAATGGGGAAGGCACAGAAATAAGTCTACATATCAAACCTTGTCCTTGTTTACAGTACTTGCCCTCATCACCTTCCCGTAAACAGCCTCCCCACTCCTCTCTTTATTTCTTTCAGAAAATTATAATGTTTAAGCCTGAATTCAAAAGTTGCCTCTTTGAGATATACTCATTTTCCCTGGGTATCTTCTATGGACATAGGAGCCATGCATGTTAATAAACTTCTGTTTGTTTTTCTCTTCTTAATCTGACTTTTGTTACAGGGGTCCTTCCCAACCAAAAATTCAGAAAAGGCAGAGGAAAAAATACTCTTCCCTTCTCTACACTGACAATAATAAAAAAAATGATACCAATTTGTGGTGGGGTACTTGGTAATATCCAGCCAAATCGCACACGCATTTACCCTTTGACTCAACCATCTTCTAAGGATATATCTCAAACATACACTGCTAAAATATATAAAGTATGAATATGACTCTTCATTAAAGCCTCTTCATTAAAGCTTTATTCATAATATGAAAAAACTGCAAAAAAACAAAATATTCACCAATAGGGGACTGATTAAATCAATCATTGTGTAATCACAGAATGCAGTATTATATACCAGCAAAAACAGATGAGGCTGATCTCCAAATACTTATGTGGAGTGATTTCCAGGGTATAGTGTTATAATAGAATTTATAGTATGTTAGCTTTTATGTAAAAAATGAGAACATGTGGAAATAAGAACATACATATTTATGTATGTATGCATCTATCCATATGTATATAATGTGTAATATACATATTATATATATACACATATCCCACCTGCATGTTATATTTTCAAAAAGAAACAATTGAAGGAAAAGTAAAAAAATCCAATATAATGATTACTATTACTATTGGAAGGAAATAGGGTAGAGGAGGAAACAAATTGAAGTATGAACTTTTGTTAAAATTTTGGCAGTGAAACCATGTAAATGTTTTATATAATTGAGAAAAAATAGGAAGAAAAATTTAAATTAAAAACAGAGACAAATGAACTCAACTGTTGGTTGAATAAAAAGAGACAAAAGTTACATCAAATTGAAAACGTTCCAAGTGACTGGTTTTAGTAGTATATATATATGTTCTTACTTTATAACTGTAATAGATGTGTTTCAGATAAAACAAGTAATTACATTAATGTATTTAAGGAAGGAGATTTTTCAGCATGAGAAACCAAAAAGAAGAAATACCTGTAGAAAGTAAACCAAGTTAAATAAAACCCTAAAATCCTAAATTTGAATGGGAAATTCATTTTTCCCCCCTTAAAAAACACACTTATTTCCTGAAGCTTTTCACACAGAAAAGGCCTGGTAGCAAGGAGAACACTTGTGGTTTCTAAATATGATTTTCCACTAAAATATTCTAGGACTCTTGGTGAAGTAGCTGATTTCAGCTGGGCCTAGGGTAGAAAATGGGAAGATGAACCTGGGACATCTTATTATAACAAGAAATAAGAAACTAATCTAGACCAATGACATCATATTTAATTTTTTTTTTACTTTTAATTATTATGGGTACATAATAGTTGTATATCTTTAGAGGGTACATGAGATATTTTGATACTGGCAAACAATATGAATTAATCAAATCAGGGTAATTGGAGTATCCATCACCTCAGGCGTTTATCATTTCTTTGTGTTAGGAACATTCCAATTCCGTGCTTTTGAGTATTTTAAAGTATACCTTAATTTATTGTTGCTTATAGTCACTTTGTTCTGCTATCAAATATTGTTCATTCTCTCTACCTAATTATATTTTTGTACCCATTAACCATCTCCACTTTACCCCCTCCATCCCACTACCCTTCCCAGCCTCTGCTAGCTGTGAATCTACTCTCTGTCTCCATGAGATCAACTGTTTTTAATATTTAGCTCCCATATATGAGTGAGAAAATGTGAGATTTGTCTTTCTATGCTAGGCTTATTTCACTTAACATAATGTTCTCCAGTTCTATCCATGTTGTTGTAAATGGCACGATTTCATTCTTTTTTGTGGCTATATAATATCCCGTTTGTTGTGTATATGTACCACAACTTCTTTATTCATTTATCTTTTTGTGGATACTTAGGTTGATTGCAAATCTCGGCTATTGTAAACAGTGCTGCAATCAACATGGGAGTGCAGATATCTTTTCAATATACTGAATTCCCTTCCTTCAGATATATACCCAACAGTGGGATTGCTGGGTCATATGGTAGTTCTATTTTCAGTTTTTTGAGGAAGCTCCATACGGTTCTCTGTAGTGGTTACACTAATCTACACTCCTATCAACAGTGTATGAGGGTTCCCCTTTCTCTACATCCCTCCCAGCATTTGTTATTGCCTGACTTTTTGATAAAAGCCATTTTAACTGTGATGAGAAGATATCTAGCTGTAGTTTTGATTTGCATTTCTCTGATGACTAATGGTGTTGAGCATTTTTTCATATGTCTGTTGGTCATTTGTATATCTTCTTTTGAGAAATGTCTATTGAGATCATTTGCCCTTTTTGAAATCATATTATTTGACATATTCCTATTGAGTTGTTGGAACTCCATTTGTATTCCAGTTTTTACTCCTTTGTCAGATGGGTTCTTTGCAAATAATTCCTCCCATTCTGTGGGTTGTCTCTTCATTTTGTTGATTTTTTCCTTTTCTGTGCAGAAGCTTTTTAGCTTGATATGATCCCATTTGTCCAATTTTGTTTTGGTTGCCTGTGCTTTGGGAATATTAGCAAGAAGTCCTTGCCCAGATCAATGTTCTGAAATGTTTCCCCCATGTTTTCTTTTAGTAGTTTCATGGTTTCAGATCTTAGATTTAAGTCTTCATTTTTATTTGATTTTGTCAATGGTGAGAGATAAGGATCTAGTTTCATTCTTCTGCATGTGGACATCCAGTTGTTCCAGCATCATTTGTTGAAGAAACTGTCCTTTCCCCATTGCATTTTCTTGGCACTTTTGTTGAAGATAAGTTTGCTATAGGTGTATGGATTTATTTCTGGGTTCTCTATTGTGTTTCATTGGTCTATGTGTCTGTTTTTACATCAATACCATGCTGTTTGGTTACTACAGCTCTGTAGTATAATTTGAAGCCAGGTAATGTGATTCCTGTAGTTTTGTTCTTTTTGCTCAGGATGGCTTTAGCTATTCTGGGTCTTTTGTGGTTCCATACAAATCTTCTAATTATTTTTCCTATTTCTGTGAAAAATGTCACTGGTATGTTGACAAAGATTGCGTTGAATCTGTAGACTGCTTTAGGGTAGTATGGACATTTTAACAATATTGATTCTTCCAATCAATGAGCATGGAATATCTTTCCATTTTTTTGTGTCCTCTTCAATTTCTTTGATTAATGATTTACAGTTTTCATTATAGAGATCTTTCACTTCTTTCGTTAGGTTTATTTATAGGTATTTTATTTTATTGGTAGCTATTATAAATGGGATTATTTTCTTGGTTTCTTTTTCTGATTGTTTACTATTGGCCCAATGGCCTTATATTATAAGAAAACAAAAACCAAATGGAAAAGGTCTTTCCCACTGGCCCAAAATTGGCCAATTTGAGCATTAAAAATAATAATGACTATAATGAATTGGAATACACAAAGTACATAGAGATCCATTAGTTCAGCAAGAGTCTTAGGAAAAAATACTCCTTTGTCACCATTTGGAGCTCACTAGATCCAATCTCTTTACCCTAAAAACTCACAGAAGAACCAGACATCTATTTTGCCTTTCCTGTAAAGACTTTAGAATGGCCAGGTAATTAATGTATGCATGTTCTTCTTGTAGAAGAATCTTTTCTAATATATGCAGAAAAAATGATATAATCAGAGAATTATCATTTTTTCAACCACTAAATTATCAATGGATCTGGGCAGCAATCATCAATGGCTGCTAAACCATTACTTAAAAGGTTGATGGAAATCTTCATGATGAAAGGATCAGTCTGACAGCACTAGGAACCCCAAATCGAGTCATCACTAAAAGTGGGACAATTGGACTTAATGTGACTCCTGATACAATACCAAAGGTACTATATATCACTACCTATAAAGGATGTTTGCATAAATAATTGAACCTAAATCTCCTCAAGCATCCAAATATAACTGCAAGTTTACAGGGAATACAGGTGACAAACCAGTTGAATATGGAGAGATGAGTGAGATTTTGAAGTTCGACGTGAGGAGGGAGGGGTGAGTGGAAGGCATTACATGTAGGGACCAAACCACAGGAGCAAAGGAGGAGCAGGGGGTTCCTGGGACAAGTAATAGGCATTTAGATTACATTCTGGAAGTCCTTGAATGTCTGGCTGAGAAATGAGTAAACACAAACAAACAAAAATTATAGCAACCACTTATATATGCTTTCTAGGGACCAGGAACTGGGTTTCTTATACTCATTTACTTTTCACAACCCTTTGTGGGAAGCATTATTTTTATGGTTTTATAATGAACCTGAAGCCTCAGAAAAGTTAAATAACTTACCCTTGGGCACTCAACACTTAACCAAAGAGGATTTAAAAGTTCAGTGCCATTGCTTACTTGACTGTAGGATAGCAAATGCATTGAAGAGGGTGCAGTTGACCCTTGAACAGCATGGTCCACTTATACTCAGATTATACAGTAATGCATTTACTTCCATCTCTGTCACCCCTGAGACAGCAAGACCAACCTCTCCCCTTCCTCCTCCTCCTCAGCCTACTCGATGTGAAGATAACAAGGATAATGACCTTTATGATGATCCACTTTCACTTAATGAATAGTAAATATATTTTATTTCACTTATAATTTTCTCAATGTTTTCTTTTCTCTACCTTACTTTATTATAGGAATTTAGTATACAATACATATTATAATGTACTAAATATGCCTTGATAGACTATGTTATCAGTAAGGCTTCTGGATAACAGTAGGCATTAGTAGTTAAATTTGGAGGGAGTCAAATATTATACATGGATTTTTGACTGCATGAGGGATCAAAATACCCCTAACACCCAAGTTGTTCAAGGGTCAACTGCATTGCTTACACTTTTCTATCTAATGTGAATCATTCTTGGCTTATTTATCATTCACTATATTTCATCATCTCAAAATGCCATCAATTGCATGACTCACAATTAATTCACGTACCAGGAAAGAAAAAGGCTATTAATCAAACTATGTCTCATTGTTTTATCGCTTAGAATTTTTATTTCCTACCTATTGAAAGAGCTCTTATAGTATTAGATACTCATTTCTAATCACATATTACTCTTATCATACATAAAATCAATATTAGTAAGTTCTGTTGCCTAAGAATTCCTAAAATTTCTTAACATTCAGAGTATGACTCTTCCATATTGCTTTTCAGTTCACAGTCATCAAGGTCTATGTTCTTCCACACATTTTCCTTTGTCCCATCAATAGTCAAAATATAATTAAAGTAGATTAGTGCTGTGTTTTTGGGTCAGTTTTACAACGGTACAGAGGTATTCTACCTTACCTTTGAATTCCATTTGGAAGTTGCTCAATCAATTTAATGTATGCCCTTCCTATCTTCTCCCATAACATTTGTATACTACATATTGATAGAATGTCCCTGATTTTCCAACAAAATTCTGAAATTTAATTTTGCAAGTTTCAATGCTGGAGCAATATACATTGAAACTTTCTCTCTCTGTCTCTCTTTCTCTGTCTCTCTCTCTATATATATATACATATATGTGGCATATATGTGTTATATATATGTGACATACATATATATATATGTGTTCTCTCTCTATATATATACATAAAATAAAATAACTGTATCATGACTGCTGCCAAGCAAAGTAAGAGGTTATTGGGCATAACTTGTATCTCAATTGCAGAGATGTTAAAATGTGAGAAATAAAAATGCAAGCCTTCAAATTGCTGAAATGTAGCTTTAAAAATTTGATTTAACATCGTAAACATGTGGAGAAAATTCATTAGAGTAGTTAGTAGACTGCTTGGATTTATATCCTCTCTTTAATTACTGTGTGTCCTGTGACAAACCTTCTCTTCTTCTCCCCTTCCTTCCTTTCTTCTTTTTTTTTTTAACATATGTACTGAATGTCTATTATGAATTATACACTAATATAGGTGCTTGGACATCATTAGAAAATAAAATAAAGATCACTCCTTTATGCACCTCGATTTTAGTCTTAAAGAAAGAGAAGCATTTGGATGATTGTAGAAAAAAAGACAGGCATTTTAGATGAGTGGAATATCACAAGTAAGTCAAAAAAGTTGAAATAAAAATATATTTTCCCCTACCATCAATTTGGACTCTTCAGAAAGTGCTTTTCTGAACTACAAATCCTTTATTTATATATTACATAAATAGTGTATGTGAGTTTCTGTGCAGTACACTTTAAAACCAAAATACAAATGGAGCTGTCTTCTATAGAATATCATGTGTTCTTCAAGGTGAACAAGAAAAAAATCTTGCCTAAAATGATGATCAGTGAAATGCAAAAAGGACAGTAGCATGGAAAATCAAACATAAATGAGCTTTATAAAATTATCTTGGTTCTATTTCTCTAAGGTGTTGTTTGTAGCCCAGATGACTCTCTCATTTAGAGCATGAGATCTTGGTTAACTGAGATGCTGTCATTCAAATGTGTTACAGATTTCATTTGTCCTCTCTTAAATCCACAGAGAATACATATATAATATATATATATATATGTATCTCATTCCAGAATGCACACAATCATTTTGAACTTAAAATGTTTCCCTGGATTCATCATATAGAAAAAAATCTATTATTTTGTACAAGAAATATTTTTTTCCTTTGTTTGATATCACAGACTAGAGAGCATGTAATTTCTCAGCAATTTAAATTTAAATGAATCAGTGCTGGCTTTGATTTGCTTCTGTTCCTCCATGGCCATGTGCAGTAGTTTGCATTAATCAAATTAATAATAAATGGAATTAAAATTGCTAGCTTCTAAGGGGAGGTCACTTATCAGTGGTATTAAAAGTTGCATTTGGAATGATTATCCTTGCATGTTAATTATAAGCTGTCTGACATGCAGAGGATGTTTAAGGAAATGATACCCTAACCATGTGTTATTTTAATTTCAGAAAAGATCCTTTAAGGAATGAATTGTATTATAATGAACTTTCTAATCAGACCATGCATTAATTAATTAATTAATTAATTTTTATTTCAGCATATTGTGGGGGTACAAATGTTAAGGTTACATACATTGCCCTTCCCCTCTCCCTCCTCATGCATTAATTTAGATGGATGACCCCAAATACTTTAAATCCACTATCATTGGCAGTAATTGCAAGGAATCTATAAGGCTGTTTACTAAGTTACGTATCAGGACACAACAGAAGACGGATTTGTTTACAGAATCGAATTTGTAACTGGATACAATAGAAAGCTCATCTCATTAGTTGTAATGGTGATCAGATAATTTGTGTCACTTTCTAATTGGTTTGTGTGTAAGACTTGTGTAACAGTAGAGAGCAGGAGGAAAGGTAAGAAAGAAATCACCTCTAACATAGTTCTTATCTATAATCACCTAATTTGTTGTTTTTTTTTTTCTGCAGTCTCACTGGTGTCACTTATGGCTCCATATTGCAGGTGATCATTTTTCCTTTGTTAAGCTTAAGTGTAAAATTAATAATGTGGCAAAATTAGCAATTGTTTTGGTTATTGTATTTTCCACTCAAAGATATTCAGTTTAAAGACAACCAAGCAAAAAAAGGTCCTTATTTTTAAGTACCCCGTACCTGGATGGAAACTTGGGCAAGACTCTTGAATTTTTGGCTGACACATAGATAATAAACAGTTCTATAGTCACTTAAAATCACAAAATATAGTCTCAACTCAGTAAGAGTGTCTAGTTCAAGCCATTAATCAACAATTCAATCCTCATTGCAATTTGCTTTTCTTTTTCCATTTTTTTCTAAGTCTTGGACATAGAAGTGAGGCATGACTGCTTTTTGTCTCCATTCCTACCAGATCCTTGCTTTGTGTCTGTAGCTTCGAGCCTCTGGACTTGGAGCATGAGGAAGGATGGGGGAAAAGTGTAGGGAAATAGGAAGATTCTTATTTGCTAATGTCTTCAAGGATATTTAAAGCTGTTTTGTTTAATTATTGATTTTTCCCCCAACATAGCATACCAGGTCACATAGTTTCAATAGACTAGGATACAAAGGAGGCAAGTAACTAAACTGATTGCATTGGAAGAGGTGGCACCCAAATGTCACTCCATCAAGTGTGGCTGTACTGGATCACCTATGTCCACACTGTTGTTAACCAGAGTAGACAAGAATAAAGTATGATGACTTCAGATACACTGAGTGTCTACTATGTAGGAGGTACTGTGATTTTTTTTTTTTTGCCTATACCAAACCTTAACATTGCCATTTATTGCTACTGAAAATAGCATAGAACTGACTTCAGCTAAAATGAGAAACACTTGGTATATGTGGAGACAATTTCCAGGAATAGCTACAAATGGCTGTGCCAGAATTTGCATAAGAACCAATCTATTATGTTAGACCAGATATAATCAGCATATCAGCAGCTCTAAGCGAGTTTGCTTTCCCATTGTAGGAAATGCTTGTGATTTTCATATTTTCATTAAAAAAACCAATTTCTTTGCATATTGTGTCTATGTTTGAACCTACCCTCTCTGTTGAATTGGGTTTCTCTGCTCTTCAGTAATCTAATCTGCACTCAGCAGTGGGTCCCCCGGTCATTTTCTGTTTAATGCGTGCATTTTATCCTTTAAAGGACAATAAGTTCTGATATAATTAGTATTGCTGCCATCCTACAGATGAGGTCATTGAGGCTCAGGGGTTTAGGTGTTGTGCTCAGGGTCTCACTGCTAATAAATTATAGATCCGTATTATTCACTTAGAAGTCCAATCAAAGTCTGCTTTTTTTCTAAATCTTCCCATTAAATCAATAAGTTCATCAGCCCCTCAAGAATGTCCTGTTCCATTTAGGGACACAAAAAGCAAAGTACCCCCCCTCTCCTCACACCACAGTCACCTTCACTTCTTCCAGGATGTGGGGAATAGTCAGGATCTGCATAACTTGCAGAAAAATTTGGTGAAGGTGTATGCATGTGTAAGTATGTTTAATAACTCCTTCCCAAATGTGTGTCATTTACATAGTGCTATCCATATTATTTCCATCTACTTTCCCTGAACCTTCCTAAGCAATTTTATAGGTCTCGAGAACCAGTGCCTGAAATGAGAAAACATAAGGAAAAGGTTAATGAAAGCAGTGAGACAACTTCTTTGATTTCTTTTAGGACCATTACCTGTGATCTTTTAGATTCATGTCCCCATTTAGTGCCTGAACTCCTGAGTGCTTGCTGATTTGTATGATTGTCTTAATGACCAATGACATGAATTACTGAAAACCTAATTAGGCCTTTTGAGCTGAGAATATTTTTTAAGAGACTCTGACATTTGGTGAGGAATGTGGTGTCAGCAGAATATCTAGCCTTTTCTAATTTGAGGAAAGTATTCGCATGTAATTATATGGGCACACAGAGAGAACAATTGTATGAGCCTATCTTGAATGATGAACTTTTGGAACAACGAAAAAGGATAAATGTGAGCCTGTGCCAGGCAAAACACTTCATATGCCCCGTCTGCCGAGAGACTTGTATATGATCCATATGCTTAACAAAGATCTCTAAATAGCTACCTGGCCTTATATACAATAGGTTCTTATTTGCTGGTACCAAGTATATTAATACCATATCTCTATATGCTATAGGGTCGAGGTCATTGGTGGTGAATGTTGGTCCCATAGAGGTCAAGGAAGAAGGAAGAATTTCAAAAACACAAATTACTGATACTGTGGCTTTAACAAAATATCCCTGAATTTTTGTGGAATGACTGTTCTTGATATTATCCTGACCTAATAATTCAATCAGGAACTCAGTTGCTGGTGAAAAGGTGTACCAGTTAGTTACTGTTGCATAACAATAATCTAATCATTTAGTGGCTTAAAACAACAGTCATTTATCATTGTAGCCCATGTGTCTGCAGATCGTCTGAGACACAGCTAATGCAGACTAGCCTCAGGTGATGTTGGCTGGCAGTGCTCATGTGGCTTGGATTGGCAAGGAGCTCTGCTCTAGGCTGGGCTTGGCTAAGGCACCTTACCTGATGTGGATCTGTTCTGGGTGGCTCTCAGCCTCCTTATGGCATTAGCATTTAGCAGGATTGCCTCAATTTGTCCTTCTCATGGTGATTACAGAAGTACAAGAGGGCAGGATAAAACATGGTAAGCAGCTTGAGGCCTAGACTCAGAATTAGGACAATTATCACACAATTTTATTGGCCCAAGAAAATCATATAGCCCAATGTAGAGTCAAGAGGTGGGAAAATATGCTATGGCCCTTTGGTGGGGGGAACTGCAAAGTCAAATAGCAAAAGATATGGATATAGTTAAGGGTAAAGAATTAGGGCAACTAATGCGATAAATGAACCATAAAAGAAACAGTACAGGATGATTTTTGCTAAAGACATTAAGGGAGACATCTTCTAGTACATGCACAGTGGGGGATGGAGGGAGAGGCCTTATACTGTGGTAGGTTCTTCTAAAAAGAAAATGTAAGCCCGAGACAAAACCAAAGGCTGTGTGGGCTGGCGCTCACAATTTAGTTGCATGCTTCATCACACAAAGGCATCTCGTAGCAAAAACTCAGTTAACTCCTACTATAAATACATGTGATTTAAATCTGGAAATTCAAGCTGATTGGGAGATCCAAATCATAACTGAACAGCTCCCCATACTCATCTAAGTTTCCAAACGTTGGCTGCTTCATTCTGGTCTTTAATTTTTAAAATGGAATGAAAACTATTTTGGTAAAGCCTGTTTGACTTTGCTCCCAACTGCATTATTTCCCCATTGGATCAAAAGCTGGAAAAATTATTTTAAAGGATAAATTGAGAAGCAGGTTTCTTATCCCTAAACTACACACACATCCACACCCTATATCTAATAGTAAGAGAGAGGAATGAGGAGCTGAACCAATGAAACTGCTTCCCCACTGGGATGGATGTATTTGGTGCAGTGCCAGGAGTCCCTGGGCAATGATGCTGAGGGTACCAATGTAAATTTCACTCCATCTATGTTTCTGTAAAAACACTAATATTTCTAGATCCTCTCAACCTTTTGAATGATTATGTACATTACTATGATCACCACTAATAAACTACTAATAAAAAGTGTAGTTCAGTGCTGTGGTGAGAACTATGAAGTACATATTTGATATTCTAATGACATTATATTATTACATTCAAGAAAAATTAAACTCAAATGAATGGAATAGTAACAAAGCCACTACAGGCAACTTTTTAATCACATTTCTCTGAAAACAAATTCAGCAGTTAGGAAAATGGAGGAAGATCAATCAATCTATTGTATTTATGTAGTGTTGTTGCCAATGTGACCAAAAACCCACAATCTTTTAAACAGCCTTCATGCAGCTATTAAATACAAAAAACAAAGCTCTATAAATTAAAAAAAATTATAAGAAGATTCTACTGTCAATGAACCTACAAATGTTTAAAAATAGTCTTTCCTCTTGGTATCAGATTCAACCATAGTTTATAACTATTAATATTTGTCTCTCAATAAAAGACTATTTTAAAGCTTCTGGTGGACAATTCTAATCAAGCTAAGAAAAAATAATTTATTTATTATTACTAACAGTGTAGAATCCCAAAATTTCAAAGTGAACTAGGTTTTTAGTAATAGTTTAACATCCAAGAAATGCATCATATCTAATGTATATAAATCTTTTCTTAACAGAAATATTGCATTTCATTCATAAGCCATTCCAGAAAGAGTGCTGTGAATCAATTTTCAAGTAGTAGCTACATCTCATTTAACTAAAAACGCGGTTTACTTACTGATGAGAATTCAAAGAATGTTATACAGGGCTGTCCAAATTTCAACTGCTATGTCTGTGGAAGTCAACCCTCTCAGATGTTATGTGAATCAAGTTGTCAATTTAAACTGCTAATTGAAGCTCAATTTATTCTGGCCTATCCAGGAAAGTAGAATCAAAAGGAAGATATTTATGGGAAAAACTGAGATTTTATTTGATTATTTCAGTCCCAAATAGTCCAAATTGAGTTGCTAAGAACTTCCAAAGGCACATTTTCGTCAAATGTTACACTGTTTTCTAAGGACTATACCCTCTGTTCTCTGATGATACAAAGTTTCTCAAAGAATCTAATAATTCATTTTGAGCATCTGTGATATTTAGGTTCTCATTTGTTTCTTAGTAGTATAGAGTTTATGCAATTAGCTTTATCCATACAAATTTCATTACAACTCTTGGGTCTAATGTGCTATTCGAATTGCTTGTTAGACTTATGAATGCCTCCCATCAAAATATCATGAATATTTCCACCCCTTAACTGCTTCCTCTTTGAGAAATATTTTGTAGTTCTTCAAAGAATTCCTTTTCTGATAAGCAAATTCTATATCCTTCGTTCTGGGAAAACGGGGTATAATAGCCCACGATGAGTGTCTGTGTGTGTGTTTGTGGGCAGGTGCATGTATCTATGTATGTAATTGAAGATCTTTTCTCTCATTCAGCTGCTTGGTCATCACTAGGTAAAATTTTTCCCAAAAATAATTACTACAAAGGGAAAAAACAAATAACTTGAGAATTATATCTGCTTTTTGAGTCATGTGCCCAGATATTCCTTTTCCAATGAATATTTGTGCATGTGTAAAAACTTTATAAGAAAAATGGGAGAGGCAAAATTTAGGGGAAAAAAAGAAATTGGATAAGAATGAAGATGATGAGTAAGTGAAGGCAGAATGCTGGCGAAAAATTAGCTCATTTTTTGGCTTCATGTAAAAATACAGTGAATTTTTTTAAAAAGTTTTTATTAAAAACCTTCCATAAGAAATACATACTCTATGTTTAACGCAACTATTTACTATTGTGAAATTGTAATGCTAGTAAAGCCAAATATACTGCACTGACTTTTTAAATAGTAAAGTTAGTTCCATCTGATTAATTAGACATAGGATAAAAAAGCAAGTAACATTTATACAATAATATATTGTTTCAAAGCATTGTTTATATATGTTTTAGTTATTGTCATATTACTTTGAATGTGAATGCCATTAGTTACTAGAGAAACAGGTTATTTTATGCTAATCTTTCTTTTTGGTAGTCTCCCCAAGCATGGATAGATGTATATTCTCATAACAGGGATAATATAATTTAGTGAATAGAGTCTGAACTTTGGCATCTTGAGTGTGGGTCCTAGCTCAACCACTTCCTGTGTTTGTGATTGCAGACACAGTTATTTCTTTTGTCTTCATCTGCAAAATGGGAATAGCACCTCTGCTATTAAGATATTGAGAGAAGTTCAATGAACTGAACTATTATAATCAATACATCAATATAGTATCTGTCTCGTGACAGGCATTTAGTATATTTTTGCATATATGAAGGTTCAAAAATGGTATGTGGAATATATACATTGTAATAAAATGTCCAATACATTTAATCCAAATACAGTTGAAAATTATGCAATTTTGACCTGTTATATGATTTAAACATCTTGGAATAATCCTTTATCAATGATATAACCAGTTCATGTGTCAATTAATCTTTTCTAACTTTATATATAATGAAAAGAAGCATCTTTTTAGAGAAACTAGATTTAGTCTGATATCCAACTTACCTACTTTGAAGCTAAGTATACTTGGGAATTACGAAACTTCTCTAAATATCAGATTTCAGCTGGGGGATATTTAGTATTACTTGCAACTATTAAGAATTACATAAGATAGGCTGGGCGCAGTGGCTCACGCCTGTAATCCTAGCACTCTGGGAGGCCGAGGCGGGCGGATTGCTCAAGGTTAGGAGTTCGAAACCAGCCTGAGCAAGAGCGAGACCTCGTCTCTACTAATAATAGAAACAAATTAATTGGCCAATTAAGTATATATAGAAAAAATTAGCCGGGCATGGTGGCGCATGCCTGTAGTTCCAGCTACTCGGGAGGCTGAGGCAGAAGGATCGCTTCAGCCCAGGAGTTTGAGGTTGCTGTGAGCTAGGCTGACACCACAGTACTCTAGCCTGGGTAACAGAATGAGAGTCTGTCTCAAAAAAAAAAAAAGAATCTAGCTTCATCCAGGATAACAAGGGG